>JAVYIG010000181.1:0-245000 GCA_035222895.1 Strongylocentrotus droebachiensis | reverse complement strand
AGTGAGTATCTTTGGCAGGGGAAAGGTTTTCAAAACAAAGATTATATAAAATATTGTTAGATGGATCTAATATCAAAGAGATCATGGTTTATGCTCCAATGCAAAAACAAAATTACAAGGAAGGACCAATAATTGCCTCATTATGGCTAGATTATGAAATATATCGAGCCGCTGAAACTAGCTAGTTTAAGAAACAGACTGAGGTAATATGATGCTTCAAGCAAATCACCTCTATGAAGTTCAATACAAAATCAGGTTTCCTTCCATTAAAAACAGAATAAGGTATATCTTATCATTTTCTGTGTAACTTGAATTCCAAAATAAGTTGCCAATTTTGTGTATTACCGTTATATTATTATCAATAACTCTCCTGGTTATTTGTTGAATAATGATATTGATGGTCTTACTAAAAGCAATAAAGTTCATTTTGATGTTCACCATACTATGTAAACAACCTTTTAAAGAGAACATTTTGCTATATTAGATGTTTGTCAATTTTCGATTTTTTTTTCTTTCTGATCATGCAAATACCCTCACAAAATAAGTTTCACTTGGTCCATTAGAAAGTTTGACTTGGTTTTATACCAATTTCTTGGGTCTTTTTCAAGACTGAACTAAATGTGAAAATGGGCAGAGGAAAAGACAGATGAGTAGACACACAGAGACAAAGCTTTTTATCTCTGATTGATAGAAAGTGAGATTCATATAGACAACCTGAGAGAGAAGAGTAAAGAAGTTTGGATGACTATAATAATCTTCACCTTTTTCCTGTGTTGTTTCCTCCTATAAGTCATAAGGTCAGCCGTCTCTAGTCTTTAAATCCAATGTATTCATTTTAAAGCATAAAACTTCCTTTTGTCATTCTTAATGTGTAATGGAATTTTAAATGTATTTTTAACAATCTTTTTAACATGTCAATATTTAAAAATGCAAGTTATCACTTTATTATGTCAACATGTAAACATGAACAATTCAGCTTCTGCTGCTTTTTATGTAAAATGACAATTACGATACATATATTTTGAAATTGCATAATAAAGCATTATTGAATGGAATTGAATTAAATCAGTGGTAATAAAACCATGAAAAGCTGAAGTTTTGCAGACTGAATCAAAAGAGCTCAAACTTAGATACAACCAAAGCAGAGAGAGGCATATGAAGAGTGAATCCTATGAATCTTATCCTATCAATAAGTACGGTAAAAAAAAAATAAGTATAACAAAAAATAATAACAAGTACGGTCTCCGAGTACAGACCATGCAGACCCCATTGTGTTACTGCATTGGGAGCCAGTGGTTGATTGCCAATCACTGTTGATACCAGTTGTCATGGAAACCAGGCCATGATGGTCTCATTTCTTTCTCATTAGCACGTAGACCATAAACCGGGTATGATAAGGTGAACTAAGCAGAAGTAATCGCTACTGTATTTAGATCTACATATGAATGATGTTCATGAATATATATAGCACTCTCACAGAGGGTAGCTTTGATATAGTCATGGTAACAGTGTTTCCCTGAGGTCTTATTGAAGGTTATTGTATTTCTCTGTAGAGGGTCATTGAGCATCGTATTGGGATGGATATGTATGCAATGAATGTAGCTGATCTTTTGCACGTTTTTTTTAAAATACCTGTATGAGGGTTAAATGAAAATAGAAATAGGTTTACTTAAATGTGTGTTATGTCATTACATAAATAGAGCTGCTAATGATATAGGTGCTATGATATATATATAGATGAATTTCCACTTCATATACATGTATATACATCTTCAAAGCTACACAAATTCCTTTAGAAGGATCAACATGACATACAGATTGGTCACATATATATCTTCATTTAGTATATCTTAACATCACAGACAAGTGTGCGGCAAATCTGCCTGTACTCTGAAATGATACAATGAATGAAAATGTACTAGTATGCTTATAGGATTAGTTCTGAATTGTATATTTGTTTGATTGATTTTATTTCTGCGTTCAAAAATATACAAATTCAAAGTCAAAGTACAAAATTTCGAACAATAACAAATACAATGAATACAATGTTTACAAAAGTAATTAAATCAAAAATCATGTACAATTATATAATTCGATAAACATGTACGAAGCATACAATAACATAAGAAATATGAAATATTTTCAATAAATTAGAGAGGTAATTTGGAACGCAGGAGACCACCGTCGTGAGCGGTTAGGCTGGAAATGGATGGCGGCCTGGAAATGGATGATCATTTCAAGGCAATTCTTTACTGGAGACAAGCGAGCTACCCAAGTCAATTATAAAACTGTAAAGTCATTTTTGATGATCTCAAGCTACAGACAGCAATCAAGATCTACAGCTGAAGCAGAATTGTATACATTTCTTTAGGTTTTCAAAAATAGGGAAAATCAAAGCCATCTCCTAGAAATTAAAATAGGTCTAATATTCCTTGCACTAACCCATGTTCCTATCATGCCCACTAAAGTACTGCACCTTATAGTACTTAAATCATATTCACAAACTATCAAAAACTGAATGATAGGAGCATTATCTTGAAAAGCATCCAACCAAAACTCCACTGAGCTTTGTGTTGGATCAAAGAAGAAGCAGTTGATATGGAGTGCAAGCTTATGGTGTTGGGGGTGTTTCACAAAGATTCAAAGTCAAACTTGACTCTAAGTTGGACTTAAATATTATGGAGAGCCATTTGTAGCCTTAAAATAAAATATATTCAAAAGCAAAAAACAAGTATTTTAGACTTTTCATAAATTCCACATCAAGAACATTAAAACGCCTTGATGATAGAAAATATGAATGATTTGAATCAACATTTTATGCCTTTTAAAAAAACTTCTTCAAAATAGTTTCAAAGATGCTCATGGCTTTCCATAATTGTTAAGTCCAACTTAGGATCATTGTGAAACACCCCCATGGAGTGCTAGCTGAGCAGCGAGCTAATGATCTCGGTCAAATTAGCTATGACCGCTATCAGGGTGAGATTATACTAGCTAGGTCCGCATTATTGCATTCATAAAACTAGCATTAGCTGAAAAATGCAGGTATTTTTCACATATTACCAGCACTAAAACAAAGTGCATTATTTTGCTGCAGGTTTATGCTCATAACGTTCTATTTATAATGCTCCTATCCTGCTCCTTATATGTGCTTGAGAATTTATGAAAGGGGTATAAGTTTATGGACTCTTAAATCTTACCTCTCCTTGGCCCACTTCTTGGTGTTCAGTTCCACATCATCCTCGACAAACAAGTCAGGAACATCTTCGTTTCCAGAATTCATTTTCCAAGACACAACAAGGTTACTAGTCATGGTCAAGGAGCGTACCACTACAGGAATATCTCCTGTCTCAATCAAACCACAAATTACACCACCCCTCAGTGAGAAGATGTATTCCTAGAAGCTTGCTGCAATTAATAGACAGAACTTGTATTCCTGACAGCCAACTGCAATTCACCAGTAATGTCTTGGAAATAAAGAAGGTGTCAGTTCCTTTATATATCTCTGAAAACATGAAGATTCAAAATGAAAGCTGCAGGTCACTGCAAGTCAAGATCCGTGTATTGTTTTTGTTTCCCTTCATGCATGAATTTGATGCGCCTAGCACTCTCAAAACGTGAAGATTCAAAGTGATCGCTGAAGGCCACTGAAAGTCAATATCGGTGCATGTACTATAATTTTCTGCATGTATTAATTTGGTCCGACTACCCAAAACCACTTGTGAGAGGATTGTCCTGAAGGCAACACTAATTAGAATGCACAGTCAGCCAGCAGCTTGCAGAGAGGATTCCACATTTAGAGAAGCATGGAGAGTAGAGGCATCCAAGTTTACTGGTTAGGTTCTGGTGAGGAGTGACGATACGACGATCTCGAAGCAGGGGTATTTCTTGAGGAAATTCCTGAGGTCATGACTATGTTTATCCCAACATCTTTCCATAGATATGATTCAGAGTCCCCTGGTGTTAGGCCGATCAATAATTGTACTCTCTCCAGACACTGGCGCCTCTTTGCCAGATGCGTATACACACAGCGGCACGGAGCACATATAAAACGGCATGTGATAGATATCAATAAATGTGAATATTCTTTGATGAACCGTAGGGAAGAGGGGCTAGGAAGGAGGAACTCCTGGAGAATTGACCTGAGAGTGCTCTATCTTGCAGCTAGCATCAGTGATCTTATCATTGCTTTGGACTATCAGATGAATAGAGCAAGCGCGATTGATTTAGCCTTCACATTGATATTGTCATTTCACTTCTGCATCAATGATTTTGTCTTTGCTCAAATGACCTTTAGAATAAACAGGCAAACTGGATTACTTGAACAATTACACTGCCACTGCACTTACTTATATGTACTGTTCTTAATATTGTTTGGTATCTTGCCGTTGTTTCAAAGATTTGAAAATTGATTATTTTCCAGCTGATTTATGTCAGAATACAACTCTCTCAATAAATATAGATCTTGCTGTTCTCTTTGTACGGCACTTTTGGTCCAAGATCATATATCTTTGCTTTCTTACAAAGCTTAGTTATCCGAATCAACATGCAATTCAGTTCCCTTGGCTATAACGAAGTGGTGAGGAAACATTGAACATATATGTTTAGTCGATCACTGTTGTTCTAGATATTCTTCAGAGATATGAAAATTCATTCTATTCCAGGTGTAGTATTCCAGAGCATAATACTACCGTTTAGAGATCTTGTACCCCCTATATGGTAAGGTACACTGCGCTGATAAGCAGATTTTCTCTATGCCTTGTCACAAAGCCAATTTCCATGGCTTTACCATGCAGTGATGAGAAAGTGTTAATTAAAAAAATACAGGTTCAACCATGAGCTTTTAACTAGCTGATCACTGTTCCAGTAGTATGACTCAAAGCCTTCAAAACTGATTCTTTTCCAACTGATGTATTCAAACATATATCTCTGTCGGTAGATCTTGCGCTTCTTACAGCAAGGCACATCATGCAGAAGTGAAGACTTTCCATCTCTTCATCCACGATCGTGTCTTTGCCATGTCACGAAGCTCTTATGATGTTATCACCGTCAACGAGCATTCCAGTTTCCATAGATACATGTTGCAGATATAAAAAACGAATGAAGTCACTGCTTCAATTACGAAATAATATTTCACCGTAGAACATACTCGTTCAGATTAATTAACCATGTCACGAAGCTCTTATGATGTTATAGCACCGTCAACGAGCATTGCAGTTTCCATAGATACATGTTGCAGATATAAAAAACGAATGAAGTCACTGGTTCATTTACGAAATAATATAATTTCACCGTAAAACCTACTCGTTCAGACAGAATAAAATTCCATGTGCGATTGCATTGCTTCACATCACGACTTCGAATGCCAAGGTTACATGTATATAGCCCGGTGTATTCCAGTAGATCCTCAAGTGCATGTAATGTAATTCATCCTGGCAAATAAAAGGCCAGTAAACAGAAATCCCAATGGCCAATCACCATGGCAGTGTATGTCAACAACTATGTCCGCGGCATGTGAAGTTTGATGGCAGATAAATTGTCAGACAGATACATGTATAAATGATGCAGACGCTTGTGTACCCAACAGCCAAGGCAGAGAACTAAAACGCCCCAATGTACCGGTACTTTCTTTATTGCCTCTGAAATTAGCAATTTAATTTCCCAGCCACATAACATGCATCATGACATCGATCAATACACAGAATTGATACACAACACAATTAAGGCGGAGAATTTCAGCACCATATCTGCATTATTATATGCAAATGAAAATGCATCGCAAATTAATGACACCTGGTTAATCCTGGGTGTCAGGCACAACCACAATCGTCATGGATACGCTCTATATCAACACCTATTTCTCGTTAAAATGATTGCTGTTTGCAGCAGTTATTGCTCATGAGGACAATAGGCTTTGTGTTGTACAAATGATAATTAAGAGTTCTATATTGAGAAGCATACTGCGTTATTGGCTGGGAACGCTAAACAAAGTCAACACAAAAGGAGGGGATAAATAAACAGAGAGTGAGAAGAAAAGAGAGAGAGGGAGGGAGGGGGGGGGGGTATGAGAGAAATGAAAAAGTAAGAACTTATGAAAGAGAGAAAGAAATTAGAACAAGAACAAATATGAAACAAATATTTGAAGAGGAAGATGGATTAAATGATATTAAAAATGAAAGAGAGAGTGAAAAAATAGAAAAGCAAAGGATAATTGAGAAAGACTGCATTTATGCTTGTATTTGTACTTGAAATTCCAGAGTTAGATTGCATTATTGTTTGTAATTGCACTTGAAACTCAACATCAACTATTAGAAGTCATGTTTAAATTGCACTCGTTCCTGCTTATAATTATAATTGAAATGCAACATTTAGATTGCATTTTCAAATGTGTTTGTACTTCTAACTCAATCAATATCTAATGGTCTACAATGTATTCTAAGTTGTAATTGTACTTGAAACTTAGCCTCTACTGAAGAAGTAAGATTTAGGTTGCATGCATTCATGTACATGTATGTTACTGTACTTGAAACTGTCTGCTAAAAAATGTGAAAAGTTTGGAATGCACAACCAAGAATGAAAGGGTTGTTCCATTACTGCACTAACAATCTTCCAGGAGAATCTTTTCAACCTGAACGAATTAAAACAAACAGATAATGTAAACTAATTGTTAATAATGCTCCTAAAAGAAAAGGTGAAGTTCCAAAGGCACATCCCACACACACACACACAAAAAAAATCGTTTTTACAATGCAATACAAAATAGTAGGGATTTTTTTTTTAAAACAGGCAGATATCAAGGAAAAAGTTATTTCACCGTAAACAATGTAACACAAACTGTTACCAAATGGTTATTAGTGATCTAATTATAGCCATGAGCAGAAATTCGAACAATCCACTTTCTTCAGTTAACTAGACAGAGTCCTTTCCAGCTAATATAAAAGGGAGATTGTAAGCCTACGTCAAAAAATCTATAAAAACCTATTAAATTGCAATAATTTTCTTTTCGATCAATGCCAATTCGTTACATGAGCTTCAGAGGTATGTTTCCAACATTCTATACATTTAAAGGTCATAATGGAATTTTTTTTGAGTAAGAATGATACTTTAATATGTATTGATCATTGAAGATAATAGGTCCCTTGCTGGAAAATTGTTTGTTGATCGGAGAGCTGAAAAGGGTGCTAATTGTCTAGAAAAGTGCAAGAGTCAATTTTGCCCGTTTGACTCCTAAAAGACAAAATGTGATATATTAAATGAGGTTGCCATTTGCCCAAAATCAAGCCAGGTGCATAATGTATGAAATAGGGATGAAATTTCAATAGTAGTAGATTAAGTAGTAGAATGAGAATAAATAATGAAAATAAATGCTGCAATAATGGTATCAATTTCTCTTTATAGGAAGAAATAGGTAGCCATTCTGAAACCAAACTATTGTCTGTGTCACAGAATGAAAAGTCTTCACCGAATAATAATGAAGATATTGTCTGTTTGGTGCCAGAAGAGCATTAACGCATATAGTTAAACACATAATCGACGCCCGTCTGGCTCTTTAAAGACGATATTGTAGAGAAATGCTTGAATTGCTTTTACTCATTGATTAGTGTTTTTTTTTTAACCCAGGATTTTTCCCTCGTCTTCCAAACGAATTTAGACTTAATCACTGTTCTCCAGAATACTTGCAAGGAATTGGCAGTTTGGCATTCACAAGCTCAAGATATTACTCACAAGCGACTGAGCTTTAGTTCAGCCTCTGATGGTTTTGAAGGCTAGTTCACGTTAGTTATGTTCGCACCGGTAGCTAGGACCGCCCTACTTTTAAACTTTGAATTTATAATCAATGTACAAGCAAACCGTGCTTCACATATTTGTATCTTGTAGCACAAAGATAATTAGATATACACACAGGACCAATTTTTTTCTTACCATTTTTACCATTCATGTACCATACGAAAATCAAAGCGGCTTACTATGGTATATGTGAACAACCCCTATGGGTGTGTGTCCTTTGCCGCCCCTCCCCCATTCAATAAGCCTCACTCCATAAGGAGAACTTAATGAACTTCCCCTTCAGACAACGCGAAAAACCTTTCAAAAAGCAATAAGAGGAATGTAACGTATGAAGAAACAAAATAGGATTGTCATGTATCCAAAATACCATTTTCAATTCAGAGCAGAAAGAGCAGTAAGTCATATGTTTCAGTGCCCTACTTGATAATATCATCTCTGGAGTACCAGAAGGGGGTTAAGGATATGAGCAGCTAACATCTGTATGTGTCTTTGCAGACATGCGTCAGGCAGAAGGATGCTATTGGATGAGCAGACAATGGATCTAAACATTGACAGAAGTGCATTTCCAAAGTTTTGCACATTTCGGCCGTCAGATGGTAAAACGGTCTAACTCAAAAAATTGAATTTTTGAGGTAAATTCACTTTCCGGGTAATGTGAGGGCGCTCTTTCTAACGTTGCTATCGAGAAAATCCCATCATGTCTTTTTTTAGAGATAATTTCCGCTATCTTGGTACTTTTTTTAATTTTTCCTTCAGATGTGATGGTAAAACGGTCTATCTTTGAGTTAGCCCATTGCCGGTAATATCGTTTGGGGGTAAAACTTTTACATAAACCTTTTTACCTTCTTAACTGAGATTTTCTAATCATCGCTGTCAGATGGTAAAATGGTCTATCTTCGAGTTAGTAGTATGGCAAAAGTGTTAATGGTCTATCTAGAAGATAGACCATTTTACCATTTTATGATGTGTAGTGGGAGTGTATTCATGTGCTGTGGTTAAACAGTCTATCTGCACAAAAATCTCATTTATTTTATAATTAAAACCCCAAATAAGCACAAAGTTCTTCAGTTATCAGTGTTTAGTATGCTTCTTCTTGTCCCATTGCTAAAAATGGATTATACCCATCTCCTAAAAAAGCTCAAACCTCTAAACTTCAAAGTCATTTTTCTCAGAACAGCGATTTTCGAGATAGACCGTTTTACCATCTGACGGCCGATTTGTCCACTAAATCTGTGCAACACATTTATATAATTATGCAAATCATCTGAATTGTCAAAAGCAATATTTGTCATTTTAGCAACAAAAAACTAAGAAGTTTAGTAGAATTGGATAAAAGAATGTGTTTGCATCCTTCTACTATGCACACAATGATGGTTTGGAGCACATGAGAGAAAGGAACCACGTTTGTAGTAACGAGGAAACACATTTTCTCTGCAAAATAAAGACAGAAATATCTGACTTGTATGGTACTTTTTAATCACAATCTATCTTTCAGAAAGGAATCACTTAGACTAATACATTTGTCTCAGCAGTATTGCATTGCAATTAGGAGGTGTATTGTTGCACTCAAAGAGGCAAGCAACCAGCTTATGTGTGCTATTTAAAGAAAATTCTGAGATATATGATACAAAAGAAGAAGAAAAGAAAGTTGCATTACTTTGATGCCATGATGAGTAAAAAAGGAGATGTCTCTTTCTCTAAATGTCAGCAGATGCAATTTCTTTCTTTGCCATTGCGTCTCTCCTCAATACAGCTCTACCTTGTGTAAGGTACCATAGCGTAAGACAATACCTTATTCAAGGTAAAAGAAAGAGAGAGAGAGAGAGAGAGAGAGAGAAAGAGAGAGAGAGAGAGAGAGAAAGAGAGAGAGGGAGAGAGAGAGAGAGAGAGAGAGAGAGAGTGAGCGAGAGAGAGAGAGAGAGAGAGGAGTGAAAAAGAACAGAATAACCTGTTTGGAACCAGAAGGGCATTAACACAGAGTTCACACGCCCTTCTGGCTCTCAACAGACAACATAATGGATACAAAAACATCAGTCTAGGGGCTTTACGGTTCTCTTCTAACCGGTACTCAGAAACAATACAAAAACAAGAGATGGGGTCAAAATGTATTGAAAGGTAGGTATATTGAAATGACTAGCTTAGGGGTAAAAGATCTCAAATATCACAAGACAGAAAGAACATGAGATGATGAAGAAAGAAGGGGATGGAGGAGAGAAAGGTATTCTCAAATTACATTCTAAGAAGTAAGAAGTTTTATATCCAGATCATATATTTTTGGAAGTTTCAGATTTCAGAAAACATGTATGTCTGCAAGTGTGGATGAGTGGTACATTACAGAGAAGACTGGGCTCTTGGAAAGAGAAAATAGTTTGCCAGCTTTTCTATTCTTCTTATTCTTATAAAGTGTGAACGACAACAATAGAAAATATGTCTCCTGAAAAGGATAGCTCTTCAAATGCACTCAACATAATAAATTTAGCCGACAAGTTTACAGTGCATGTGACTTGCATAACAAATTAGTCAATAACTTATCAGTCTGATGATTCCAGAACCTCACAATTAATTTAGACCAAATCTTACGTGGTTCAGAATGAATCTTTTCCCATCGTTTCCCATACAGTTTGTTTCAGAATGTCATTGCATGACTGGAACTCAACTTTATCTTTACCAGTAAGCAGAACAGTAACCCCACACACAACCTTTTCTGTGATTAGGTGTGATTAGTTATACCGTTTCGGGATAGTTATACAATGAAATTGTGTGTGTGGACGCTTACTAACGATACGTCGTATAACGAAACGTTGTGTAACGAAACTTTATGACCGCAGTAGCAAACTGGGCACCTATAAAACATTTCGCTGTAGAGTTTCGGGATTACTTTCTTTTGTGTGTGGACACCCTGTAATTTATAAGATGATTCTTTATACGACGTTTCGTTATAGAGTTTGGGATAAATTATTTTGTGTATGGACACGCTGTAACATGGCAATCAATCCCGGTTTCAGGTTGAATTTGAGGGATCTGTCTTGCCTTAAGGCATGATCATGGCGTTGCATTACGTGATGCTCATAAAACGATGCCCAATGTCATTCATTGCGGAGCGGAGACCCGACACTGCAAACGGAAAAGACAAACCCTGAAGCAAGCTGATCAAACGAGAGTGAATTTCCGATCCAAGGACGGCCTGATGTCCAAAATCTTTACAATTCTACCTCTAGATTGTTGTCTCATATTCTTTTTACATCCTGTTTTGTACATCCCTTCTTAATTTCATGGTTTTTTATAGTATGTACACTTCCACATATCATGTTGAGTTACCCAAACTAGTTATTTCTACCCTTGAATAACAAGTGTTCTTTTTAATTACAATATTTGTTGATAATCAACAGCATAATATGACTATAAACGTCTGTATCAATATGATGGATAGTAACTTGTACTTGTGTAGCCTGTATAAAAGAAAAACACATTTAACGAAAAAACAGATTTTCATAAATCATTATTGTTTTCCTATAAGCCACTTTCTTATTTTATGGTTCACATACTTTTTATTGCATATAAGCCTGTTGCATTTGACTGAAAACCAAGCCAACCAAAGGGCATATTCAATAACCTAATACATGAACAATTTAAATGTGTAAACATTACAATGACCTCAACTGTAAATTCATATTGAACTCTGAAAGATTCTCCCTTCCAAAATCATATTTACCTCACAACTGTACTACAAATTGTATGGTGGTAAATATAAACAGTAGTATCACAAGGTCTGCGGTTCATGTCCCACGCGCCACTAATGTCCTTTGGCAAGACATTGATCTACATTTGCCACTCTCCACCCAGGTGTTAAGTGGGTACCCGGTAGGATGCAAAAGCTAATGTGGTTTGATTAGCAATGGCGCTTGTAAAATGGCGACTGGCTGGAATGCTCCCCAGGGAGTGGAGAATGTGCATACCTTTTGTGCGGGTAAGCATGAATCCGATGACCGGGGTAATAATATATATCTGTAAAGCGCATTGAGAGGGCCTGCGGTCCTGAAATGCGCTATATAAGGACGAACTATTATTATCATTATTATTATAACAAAACATAATTAGATCACAATGATACAGTAATCAGTGTGTTATGATAGGCAATATCATGAAACAGTGGCCTGTACCTAACTCCTTAAAGGCACACTGCCATACTTGTAGCTACTTGCTCCCTCTATATAGAAAACTTCCCCAATCGGTGCCTGTTGATCCCCCATGATCCTCTTTTTCTTATGTTAAATGAGAGCTGAGTTAATGAGATAGCCACCTGTCACAGTGACCTCGATGGCTCTCTGTGTGGTCTAATCCCTTCTGGCCCAGTAGTGGTGACGGTCTTTAAAAGAATATCCAGATATTTTTTCATGCAACCAACTCCATGACAGTCATATGACTCATATCCGATTACATTATAGAGGTCTATTCTACCTTTCATATATGACTGCACACCTTATTGAAGGCCTATTATTGAATCTGTCACCTTGAAAACCATATCATGTTAGAATCACACCTGGGAGCTTGAGAGATATTTTCATGGTCGATGTTTCATTTGAGGACACCATATCTTGGAGCAGGTAATCACATGTTATTGATCCTGATGTAATATAAATACCTAGGGCTAAAGAGTAATAGTGCTGATCGAATCTTCTCATTATGATAGCAAACTAATGGCATTCCTGCTGGCCCTGTTTCTGTTATTCTATTTTTCTAAGTGAGAGCGAGGGGGAAAGGGGGATTTCACAAGCAGCTTGGCTTTTGTTTATGCTTCTAGCATTGTTTCCATAAAAGCAGCTTTTGTTTTTACAACTCTGATTGTTTCATATGCCACTTGTTAGCTCCTGGATACAAATTAATTATAAGTTGTAATGTAACAAGTAATCTAACAATACAAGTGCAATAATACCTGCAGCATTGTTTCAGCGTCTTTTTGTGTTATTACTTTGATTGATTCATTGCCAACCAGTTACCTCTTGGTAACCAATTATTTAAACTCTAAATTTAATGCAGAATCTCAAAATAATAAATAAATTAAGGTTCTACAAGTGACCAACTCCTTAAAACATCCATTTTAATTAGCATCTACCTTTTTTGTTTCATTTTTCTGTAACCCAAGTCGCTTCTTGGAAATTAAGTAAACGGAGGCTTATATGAACATTGAGTCTAATAATACAAATGATAGAATGACTTAACAAATTTCCTCAAATACAATACAATACAATACAATACAATCAAGCCATTTCTATAGCGCTCTTAAAAACTAACTGTTGTTTCACAGCGCTTTACATAACAAATTATCAAAGAAGTTGTTGATCATGGTCAAAGAGGAGAGTTTTGAGACATTTTCGGAAGACATCCAGCGAAGTTGATAATCAAATAAAACGTGGAAGCTCATTCCAGAGTCGAGGAGCACATGCATGCATGGAAATCCTTGCATGACATGTTGGTACAAATATTTGATGACAGCCATGACTGGCTGAAATATCAAGCAACAAAGGAGGTACTCTTGAAGAGGAAGAAGTGAACTTTGCTGGCTAAATGTAATAAGTTCAATTGAGAGCCAGAAGGGTGTTAATAACTACAAAGTTATTAAATATGAAAAAAAATTGAAAGGGATTTTAAATCCCCAAAGATGCTGATATCATCAGAAGGCTGTGTACTCATATATTTGAACACAGACTTAATGTCCTTCTGTTTCTCAGTATACACATTCATCTGCTTGAAGCCAGGAGAGAGTTAACTCACTTACTTAACACAGGAGTTAAAGCCTTCTGGCTCCCAACAGACAATATTCACACAGAGCCTAAAACATACCTCTAGATATCAAAACTGAATGTGTCATTTCTCGAATAATTACAGCATTAAAAATATGCATTGGATTGTGACACAGGTTGAATAACTAAATTGCCTCTCTGAGAAGCCATTATTATCATTACCACAACCATTATTGTTATTATTGCACTGAAATAAATATGGCCCTCTCTTGTATTGTACAAAATGCACTTACCTGCAGATAGAAGTAGAAGCAGTAGACAATGTAGAGATGTACACCAGAATTATTGTCCATTGAAGAGATGATCATGAGCATGAAAAAAGCAAAAGAAAAGAAAATTAAATGTGAATCATAAAGGATTATACCAACAGCAAGAAGAACAACAATTATAGTAACAAAAATAATCATTAGACAACACAATAATAATAATAACAATTAAAGGGGAAAAAAGAATATGAAAAAGTAGAAGGATAAGGAGACCCCCAACCCCCCCCCCCCAAAAAAAAAAAAAAAAAAAAAAATTGTTTTAGATATATATTTTTTAAAATAAATAATGAAAATAATAGTAGTAATACATTTATGAAGTGCCTAATAAACATAACATATGTTGAGAGCCTGAAGGGCTTTAAACTCTACTCATATACCTTAACAAAGAGTGTGTGTTTGTTGTTTTGTAATATTGTCTTGTGTTTTCCAAGGCTTCGTAGGCACAATTTGAATTGTATTTTTTCTGGGGGATCCACAAACTACAAGCACTGCTTTTTGGTGGATCCCCCCATTGTGTAATTGTATAGATACCAAGAAAAAATGAATAATGTGCATACATTTTTTTTCTCATACTTTCTGTAATAATATATGTAATACCTTTGTTTATCTTTCTGTTGGAAATAAAATAAATATGAATTGAATTGAATTGAAAATGCCCTTCTGGCTCTCAGCATGATGATGATGCAGTCCCTTAACTTGTTCTAGATCAATAAATTCACTTGCTGAGCTGCACTGATTGAAAATCAATGAGCCTTAGACCTCCAGCTGAGAGCCAAACCGATACGTATCATTACACACGGCCTCTACGTCTTGCTTCTCTCAAGATACGATTGTTATGCCCCATTCATACCAGAAGAAATTCATATAAAACTTTGAAAAACATGGTATAAAGAATTATTGTACCACTAAACAAGGCCTCCGTGTCTTGTTTCTCTATAGATACTTGTTTTGATCCATTCATATTACAGTCAATTAATATAAAGCTAAGATACATAATAAGTTGTTTGCTATAGCTCATTCAAACTATAGAACATTTATATGATTTAACTCATACAAAGAATGGAATACAAACGTCAATAAATAACATTGTATGAGAACCACTGTAAAGTGAAAGAGGCATACATACATAAACAGTATCTCATACAGAAATATTGTATAAGAAAACTAGTTTTAAAGAGGACAGTTGACTTGACAGATTGCCAATCCTCAGTGTGTCCTCACAATTAGACCTGGGACCCGTTTCACAAAGCCTTTTCTCAATGACAAATTACAAACATCAGTGACAAATCTGCTGATAACCAATCATAAGTAAGGATTTCAGTAGCTTATAACAAAAACTGTCATTTGTCACTGATGACAAGTTTTGTGAAACGCCCCCTAGTCAGTAAAAAGAAATATCATATAAGAAAACTAGTTTGAAGAGGACAGTTGACCTGACAGCTGGTCAATCATCAGTGTGTGTCGGCCTCACAATAAGACCCAGCAAGTTATACATTATTGTACTCACAGCGAGGTGCGTACGCAGCGCGCGGGGGGGGGGGGGGGGGGGGGTGACCCCTCACAAGTGACCTTACCCTCCCTCCCTGAGTCGTGAGGTGAAATTTTTGGAACCAAAAAAAAAAAAAAAAAAAAAAGTGCTCTTACCTCATTTTTTTGTTAAACAAAAACAAATATATATTAAAAAATAAAAACTTTTAATTTTTGTTTGTACCAAAGGGTGACCCCCCAAAACTGACCTTACCCCCCTCCCTAAGTCGTGAGACAAAAATTTTGGGACCAATTTTTTTTTTAAACCCCCCCCCCCCACCCCCACCCCCGCAGGTAAAAATCCTGCGTACGCCACTGCTCACAGCACTGATTGGAAGTGGACTTTGATTATCAAGTTTCATTCGAAGCGATACTAAACTTCCACGTCCCTGTACGACATTTCATGTTTCACATTTCACAAAATGTTTCACTATGGGTCATTCCGACTAAAAGCAATTACTGATCATATAGCTACAGGGTGTACATGTTTTGCACAGCTATACAATGAATTTTACTGGTCTGAATGAGGTGTTAGATTTTATCTTGGAGAGATCAAGACACTAGTATGACTGGATAGTGGTTTCTTGGGTTAGATTTATAGGTCTGTCTGTACCTCAGACAGTATCAGATGGCACCAAGCAGTCAATTAAAACAACTGTAATGATATATGTTTAAATCAATCTTCTTCAGCACATTTTCACTGCAAGCCAAAACCACTGGTTTTTCTCACATTCAGGAGTTTTGTCGAAATTTGCTAGGCAACTACACATTTTTATCAAATTGGTTTTTCTTGGCCTAGTGTATTAGAGTAGATTAGGTAACTTGAAATGGTGCATGGATTGTGGTTGTACCACAGACATTACAGTGACACTGGCAAAATGTCAAGGTTTATTGTATTACTTTTGATTTTAATACATCTCTCTTTTCAAGTAATAAAACTGTAAAACAGGACTCGCAAAAAATGGGTTTGATCTACGGTACATATAGCTTAGTGCAAAAAAGATAAGAGCCATGTTTAGACGGGGGCTTCCTCGTCAGCATAAGTCTTTCCCTGCATCAATAAATATTCCATCAATATTTGACTTAAACCATTAGTTGTCCATACGCACTTACTAGGACCAACTTGCCACTGTTAAGTTAACACGACCTTTCACCGACCCAGTCTTACTCAGCGTAACTTCCAGAAGTGGTGGCGCCCGCACTAGTAGACCTCAACCCGGCTTCCACATCTAAACAGCGCGAAATCTAATTTTCATTTTCGATTGTAAACAAACAACCCTTGTGAAAGGTCACTGATACTCTGAGTGCCAAGTGAGAACATCCACACGGTTAACTTACGCCACCCACTAGTCGTGTTAGCGTGTTATTGGAAAAATCCAGGAGTAAATCAGTCGGCGTAAAGGTCGGCGTAGCTAACACGCCGACCTTCCCATATTTACGCCAACTAGCTCTAAATACGACCTTTACGCTGACCAAAATTGCCACCGTGTGAACATGGCTAGTGTGATACCATCTCATTGGAAATATTACCCTGATAAAAACTTATATTATGCATACTTCTTGGAGAAAGGTTTTCCTTGACAACTTAAAGTCTTGTCAGAGCATTTCCAGACATAGCAACAGGTAATGTATGGAAAGTGGATTCCATCCATAGATGTATAGAGCAGGTAAATTAAGCAATTAATATCCAGGGGTCCAGAGAGAAACATGCATAAAATCATATAGATTGGTAAACAGGTTTATTGGGTTTTAGGTTTTAATAAGGTTAGGGTAGGATTAGGTATAGTGTTGGGTCCAGGTTTGACATCATAAGAACTTGTATAATGTAGGATATTAACTGCAAAGCAATTGTTGTCACAGCATGTATTATACAACCTGTAAAAAGACTATTATTGTACTATGATGTATCATTCTATTCAAGCCCAACTGCCAGCAATATACAAAAATGTAATTAAATACAACCCATGGAATTGAGGGAGATAGAGTGGGTTGAAATGATTTATAGATGGTGGTTGTTGAGTTTATAGGCACATCATGTAGACAGGATAGCGGTGCCAAGCTTTTTTTCCTCCCGCCATACAATTCAGCTGTACCGTGCGCCCCCTCCCAATCACATAATTATACAAAGCAAATGATTTAAAACATGAGAGATTCAATCAACCAAGTTGTTCCTAAAAAATGCTGAGTTTATGCGTTGATTTCCCTGTTCTGGAGACAAGTGTTAACCTTTTGCCAACTGAATTTCTCATATCCTGTATTAAAGCAATGGGTTAAATATGTCAAACAAAGACCTGGGGGGTGTTTCACAAAGACTAAGATCGACTTGAAGTTGGACTTAACTATGGCAGGTTGTTCATGCCACTAGTTGCTCTCACCATTGGTCTCTCAATTATGATCTGTAGATAATATTTTTTCCTTCAATAATGAACTATCAAAAAAGGGAAAATCCTGTAGATGTGTGACCATGATTTGTACGTCCCTTGAGAGACCATTGCCAGTAAATTGTGAGAGCAAACAGTGGCATGAATTTAAGTCCAACTTAAAGTTGATCTTAGTCTTTGTGAAACACTCCCCTGGATGTAAAAGTTAATTTAGTTACTAGCAGTGATTTATTGACTGTGATTGGTTGATTTATAGCACTGCACACGGAGACCTGATTACGACATCTAGACAATTAAAGTTCTCACGAGCTACATGCAAGCACAGACTTGCCTCAAGAGAAATCACTGGATGAATCAAACGTTTCATTATTGATGTCAAATAAAATAAAATGGAATACTAAAAGCCAAAATGGCCTGAAGTCATTGAAGCATATGACTTAACCTACAGTTTATGTCTTTCTTGCATTTTACCCACACCACTACCACTGCTGATTTCTATGAGACGTACAATAAGGTACAATATGAAATTGCCATTGAATTGATTTTTTTTTAACAGTTTCGATCGTATTACAGAAAGACCACCTCTCTACAAAGACCACTTTTTTGTTTCCCATAACCAGAGTTTCTCATAAAAAAGCTGTGTTCACAAAAGCCTGTACTCAAAGGCCACCTGCATATAAAGACCACATTAAAGACCTGATTCCCTGGAGAGGTGGTTATAAACAGGTGTGTCTTTATGTCAAACTCACATTTTATCCAACTTGTTAAGCCTTTTACTCATCCTAAAAGTTCTCTCCTCCTCTCCTGACTCTTTACAACGACTCTTAACTACTGCACTATGTGTCCTTAATCATTAACTACTACTGGCATCTGAGCAAGATTATTGCAAGAGAAGCAAGCTTTCAATACAAAGCGCTGGAAGGCTTTAATGTCAGAAGTGATAATTACCAAGATTCAACAAGCTGGTTTCCAAAAATGACACACCCTCCATTAATCTGTCAAAACCAATTGCTTAAGATCACTACATGTATGCTATATCTAATGGAGAATTGATGTTAACCCATTATTTATGGGAACCAGGTGGGTATAGTATAACATACCATACAAATTATCTCCTTGTGGCATATTGTTTTCATCAAAGGATAGATACACTAAAGGTTTCAAGATTATTTCACTCTTTTGGAGTGTTTATCTGTCATGAGCTAATCAAACCAGGAAATGGGTAATTATGCAAATCTATCGTGTTTTAAAAGCAATCCTTCCATGAATTATTTCATTTTGTTTTGTGCAAAAATGCATATGTGGCAAATTAACAACATGTAGAGAGGCAATGAAAGTAACCAAAGGGTTAATCTATCAAGACCAAGTGCTCAATAACATGAGATGATACATCTACTGAAGATGGTAACCCGGTGTCTACAAGGACCAGGGGGGCATTTCACAAAATTTGTCATCAGTGACAAATGACAATTTGTGTTATAAGCTACTGAAATCCTTGCTTCTGATTGGTTATCAGCAGATTTGTCACTGATTTTTGTAATTTGTCATTGAAAAAAGGCTTTGGGAAACGCCCCCCAGGTGGGTCCTTTAATACCCCATTGCCTACCGGAGCCATATGGGTCATTCCATCGGGTTGGGTCATAAATTGTGACATGAAGGTTCAAAATTCAGAGTTGGTGAATAATTTGTTTATTGTTATATCCTGTTTCTAACACCAATCCTACAATAGATTCCATTGGAATTGTGTGTATTCCTTTGCACACTTACATTTAAAATGAAAAAACAGACACAACAAAATACCAACGTTACAAGGACATCTTTTTTTACTTGCTCATTTATTTTCTGACCTGAAACTTTGTTACAGTCTGTACTCCACTTTTTTTTGGTGTGGAAAACATTAAGATGATGGGAGCAATAGTTTAGAATACTCAAAACTTGAACACAGCAACATTATATCAACTTATAAACATGAAACAAATGAGGAACTAGCAATTTTCAGATCATGTTTTTCTTCTAAAGGGTTATCTTTTCTCTTGCATAGAAAATCTTGGCTGCATTCTAAGAAATGTGCCAATTAATTGATGCATGAAACATATTAAATGAGATGATGACACAAATGAAAGGAAAGCTGCAAGATTTATGGTCTATATTCACCTCAACACCTCGAAATACCAATGTTACATGGACATCATGTCCGAGTAACATCCGTATGATATTAGAGTTACTGACCTCTTATACTCATTTAAACATGACAGACTATATCAAATGTCATCTGAAATATCTTTCATCCATTGACCAGTAAATAAAAAAACAAAATATTCATACAATAGGTGTATTGGTTGATATTAATGATTAACTTTATACTTCTTCAAAATAGTGATTAGATTGGAAAGATCTTCGTTTCCAGGAATATTTCGATGACTTGTCATTTTGCCTGCTCTCTTGATCGATCTCTCTGCCGGAGCTGAATCCTCAGGCAGCAATCAAATAAATATGCATGAAAAGAAATAAATAAAAACAAATGAGTAAACAATATTAAATGAGATAAAAATAAAACAAAACTGTAAATTGCTTCTGTGACTTTTCATTTCAAAATGTGTGTTCTGGTTGATAATTATGATTACTTGTACATTGTAACATTGTAAGAATTAAGGATGGAACAACTACACAGAGGATTGCAAGATGGATAGGGAGGCATCATCCTCACGTTTGGCTAGTTTTGCATGCCCAAATAGAAGTAGGTATTTGGTTTTCATTTATTATTATTTATTATTCTTTTAAGTTCAATATTTGTGTTAAATTATTAATTTCTTAATTTTTTTTGTTTGTTGTTATTTATCATTATTGTTTTATATCTTATTTTTTGGAGGGGAGGGTAGGTGGTGAAAACCCTTTAACCTCCCTTTAACCTTTGTAGGAGGGGGAGTGGGAGCCACATGGCAAACATCAATAATGATTTTATTTTAAAAAAAAAAATATTAAAAAAAAAATATTTAAAAAAAAAAAAAAAAAAAAAATCATTAGGGTCTATGTATCGAATTCTAATTGAATCAGGGGAGGGGTCGCATGCCCTCTCCCCTTTAGCTCTCTCCATTTTTCTCTATCTCAACTCCCACCCCCTTTTTTGCCCAAAAGTTGGATATGTCGGGCCTTAGATTGAACTTCCTAACAATTTTAAATAACTTGTGTTTTTCCTTAGGCTTAGCCATCATTTTTCAATGACAATTAATGGCATCATATAATTAATATTAATTAATTTAACAGTTGAGAGAAAAATTCTGAGGTATAGGAACATCAGTTATATCTTTATTTACGGGATTCTTATAACAAAATTCAATTTCTGTCTAAGAAATTAGCTTTTTAAGGGGAAAAGTCCGGCAACGATTTTGCATGTTTCGTTATAACACATATATCAGTATGTGGGACAACAGTAAAATATTCACTCACACGTGATGGTTTTGAAACCGTTTTAAGCTATAAATAACACAATTTAAAACGGAATTACATTTAAACAAAATGGAATTTCATTGTCTATGATAATAATTCGGGCTATAAAAATAACTTAAAATACATATTACGTACCAATTTGGGCGCTGACGGGCGAAAATGGCTGCCCGACGTTATATGGACATTGTCACGTTTGTGGTTGCAGCTCAGGGGTAGGTCGTCGCACACCATCAAAAAACATGTGTGCGCGTTCGTGAATAACTAGCAGGTCATTTTAACACCAAAAACTGAAGCTAGCGGGCTGGTTTGATCTCAAACACCGTAATTTCACACCGACGTTACCAAATTATGAAGGACATCGCGGGGGATTGTTGTGGTAAATTAATTATTTTCTTGTATTTACCGACCGATTTAATCGTCATTCTTTTAACATATGTTCATCAGGGGTTGTACCTTCCTAATAAGATGAAAGTTTCTGAGAAAATATCCTGCTAAATTTGTGTAAAATGTTAGATTACCGCCGTTACGAAAAAAGTGCTTAGGACATTGTTGGTAACGTCGGTATTGTGTTTTTTCAATATGGGATAACTTGCCGATTTTTTGCACATTTCACCTGAGCTTCTCAGACATAGTAGGGGTATTAAAGGTGACATGTTTTAAGTAGGAAACATTGCATTATGATGAATTTTTTTCCAGAAATGAGTTCATGAAAATGACTTGTTTTCATGTCACAACTTTCACCCTTAAAATCGCTGAGACATCGGTAGTTAAACTCTCACCAAAAAAAAAATATGATGAACAAGTTTCTGTTTTCATGTTTATTTATTCTGTCATATATTACTCTTAAATAAAATATACTTTTAATTTTCTAAAAATACATTTAAATTTGAGAAAATAGCTTCTAAACATTCAAACACATGAAAATGCTGAAAAGACCCAACCCGATGGAATGACCCATATGGCTCCTATATCAAAACCTATGGGAATATAAAATAACAGCAGTCAGTGGGTCAGCAGATTAACCCATGCTTGAAAAGAATACATTTAGAGTGAACAGTTTCCAAAACACAAGCATGCATGTATAGCTTTAACACTGTCTGTGCCTTCAAGTTTTCAAAGGTCAAATTTTGAGTTCCAATGCTTTCATTGTTTGATTTGTGTGCAAAATGTATTACATTTGAACAAACTCTAAAATGTGTCTGTCTCTTTCTGTACCTATTGTGAAGTTCATTAATCCATCTATTGGGTGGATCTCTTTTCCATGGCACCAACAGGGCTAAATAGTACTCTGTAAGACCTGTATTGAACACAGGTTTATAATATTGATGCATCCATTTACTACATTTTCAATAAACATGTTCCAATGCACTTTACAATGACAACCATTAACATAATTTAAAGTAAGGTTTAGATTTGAGATTCTCAAAATTATGTGAGACTTCTGGCTATGGAGAATTCTGGGTAGTTTTTTCCACAGTTTGGGAGTAGCAGTTGAGAATATTCTGTCACCAAATGTGGGCAGCAACTTGGGAGATGGGTGATTCGATATAATGCTGAATTACTCTAAATACTCCAAAGAATACCTTCCAAAGTATTTCTTTTAATAAATAAAGAAATAGCACGTCTCATTCCTCTACCCTTGAGGTAGTGTTCACCTTTAATACTTTGCCATGAAGTCAAGGATCGTAGGTATTCCTCTCCACTGCTTATTACACTCAGCAAGCGAGCGAGCCACATAATATCACTGTTATCATCGTGTCAAATTCAATCGCTCTCTCCCATTCATATCAAGGAGGTTCTTTAGTTGGACTTATGGTGTGTCCATACAAAGTTTTATTCCTAAATTGGAGAATTGAGATTAAAGTTGTATGTCATCTATTGGAGCCAGAAGGGTGTTAACTCATACAGTTAAACCTGTCTATTAAGGCCACAGAAAAGAACCTTTCTTGAGGGAGACAAGATACATGGCTACTATAGACAGGTGGCCTCTATGGGAGGTGGTCACTAAGACAGGTTTGACTGTATTTCATTTCATTTCACTTCATATAATGTCACTGAGATTTAATGGTCTTCTGAATCTTAACAAATGACTGTCTGCCTCTATGTTTAACTATGCGTACCCCTCTTGCTCTCAATGTCTTTTTTATGATGATGATTGCTTTTTGGTTTTGATCAAAGCAAGGGCACTTTTGAAATGCTATCCAAAGATTGTCAAATTCACACAATCAAATCACATATCTGAATAAGGTAGCCCTTTGTTATTAGAAGTATAAAACAAAATATTACATTTTGATAGACTTGGCCCTTTATGATTATACAGGGAAACAAAAACTGGTCCAAAATTTCTTTTCTCCATCTTACAAAGAGATATGATTACTTGTGACACAAGAATGTAAGTTTCAGAGAATGGATAAATTTGTCCAACAAAATAACCATGTAGTTAAAAGGTTTAAAAAGTTGCTGTATGCAGAAAATCATCCATGTTTTGTTGGATATTTATGATGTCCATATAAATCTTGTTTTTCTTGATTCAAGAATCACAATGCGCTTCAATAAAATCCAGAAGTTTCCTTGATTGAATAACAGATAAAAAACTTTGTATGGATGCACTCAACAGGCAGTGATTGAAAAAAGGGAATCATTTCTGCATTTGCATTCTTCTGGGAAACAGGAAATTATGAGGGAAGAATCTGATATGAGCTCCTATCTCTACCGCAAATGAAAATATATCGTCAGTGTCAAGTAACTTCATGCTTGGTCAATGAACTGGATACACAGACTATGTACCACATCATGTAATTAACCTTTTTGGTAAGATGATGAAGACTGGGCATGTAAGGGTGATTTTGTTATCAATGAGGGGGGGGGGGATACATCACAACTTAAGTATTACTTCATGAAGTTTCATCCTCCTACTCAAAATTTAGAGGCGTAATTGCTTACAGATTTTCTTTGTTAATTTCGAGAAATGGAGAACTACATGACGTCCTACATATGCTCAACTTAAATTAAATGAAACTGAAAGAAACAAGTTTTATTCTTACAAATATCTTAAAATCAATCCACTTATCATTTTTTAATTCCAAACACACAAAATTTCACAAAGTTGTTTTGAATACTATCAAGCTTTGCTTATTTTGTCAACCCTCCTGTTTGATGTTCTCGATTAGTTACAGCCAGCCTTACTTTATTCTACATATATTCTTTTGTCATGTGTAAATTTGCAATATTTATTTGTTATATATTTGTAAAAATGCAAAAGAAAAATAAAATCAAACAGAAATAAATAAATCAAATTTAAAAAAAATTGTTATTTTCACGTCAAGAAACTTCACGAATTGCAAGATTTTGGTGTTGTGTAAATTGTGACTCAATTAGTCTGCAACACAAAACTTTCTCAAAATGGGTGTTAATTGTGAAATTCAAAACCATTTCATACATGCAAAAACAAATCATTTTACAGTAAGACTCAAAACTAGAGATGGCCACTTTACCCCCTAAACAAAAAGTCATACCAATTATAATGTAATCACTGTAGAATATCCCATTAACAGATCCCACGTATCTTCTATCAACTGTTAACTATTGCATTAACAGAAAAAGGATATCTATCCATTCTACCGTCAATCCCTTGAGTAAGAGATACACTTGCTTCTTAGCCCCATGCTGGATAAATGGTGTAATGTTTCAACTTGATGATGATGTATGCTTGGGCTGTACGCCTTAGGGCACTTGTGTCAAAGCCAATTTGTAAATGTACGTGGAGTCATCGTCGTGTACGTGTGAGCCATTACTACTTTAGCCATTACTACTACTTACATGCAGACACTGTTCTTATCAACATAATGTGCATGGTCATTAATGTTTGAATGTTAGAGGGAAAAACATTATCGGCCAATTTCATCTGTTCATTATAATTTCCTCTCCCAGTTAGTTATTGGTTTCCCTTTTGGTCTTGTACATTGTACTTCTACTTTTCCTTCCAATAAATCTTTCAAGATACTTTAATGTCTTTTAATGTGGCCAAAGTATTTTGTCTTTCTTTCTATAACCATTCAAATCACAATATTTTGTTTCAGCCCTGCCATATCTGCAGTATTTCTGTTAGTTTTCATATCTTTCCATGATATTCTCATCATTCTCCTGGACACCCAATTTTCAAATCATGTGATTTTCTTTTCCATATTCTTTGTCTTATGTTCATGTTTCTGTTCCATACAATAGAACTGACAGGACGAAGAAATTTTCAAGGTCTCATTCTAAGGTTGTACAGTATGATAGCCAGTCATTTGACACCGGTGTGTTGGCTCAGTCAGTGGAGCGTCCGCCTCACAACCAGGAGGTCGTGGGTTCAAACCCGGCCACGTCATACCAAAAGACGCTAAAAGACGGGAGTTGATGCTACCTTGTTTGCCGTTCAACAATAAGGGATAGAGCAACGTCAATCTGGCACTGCTCAGTGGCTGCTGGGCTAATGATCAATTGGCCCAACAAAAAAAAAATCGGTTTAATACAATTTTGAGTGGACTTTAAAAGATTATTATTATTATTATGCAACCCCATATGAAATCTATGCAGGTCAATGAATATGTTCTACTCTGACATCATTATTTCAATCACAATGGCAACTCCTATGCGAGAATGGCTAGAAAGGAGAATGGCTAGAAAGGAAACTGCAAACTATAGAGTAACTGTTTTCCTTGCCAAGTAATTAAATAGGAGTAACTTTCTTTCTTTTTAAACTGGCTGATAATTATTCAATAGTAATATTTGCTAATGTTTGTCGGGTTTCATAATTTGTTAATTTCCCTTTATGAACAATTACATGAATCAGACTTAGGACTTGCAGCGTGGGCGAGCGTTTGTTCATTTTACGGTTGCCTGCCATCCATCCAATTTGCACATGGATGGTTCATATGTCAAAGCAGGGGCGGGGAAATTCCCACTTGTATCTTCTGCAAATAAAAAGTAAATGTCAACCAAGACAAGATTTACATTCTTCGTTTTTGCCGGATATACTCGTTTTCTTTTTCAATCCTGCTTTCTTAATCATTCTAAGTACATGTAAACATACACCTGTAAACTTCAGAAACCTTGGGAATATACATACAACCCTCTCAGGTTTGATTAGAAGCTATTTTCAGCAACCAGAAAAGTTTCATACATAATTTGTTTTTGGAGAGCAAAATAACTATTCTGTTTCATTCACTACAATGTAAAGCGCTTTGAGCATGTTTTTGTAAAGGCGCTATATAAATATCAATATGTATGTATGTAGTATGTATGTATATATGTAAAAAGAAAGAGATGTTGGCTCTAAATTCTTTCTATTGAAAAGGATGTAACAAAAAGGCAA
Organism: Strongylocentrotus droebachiensis; assembly: GCA_035222895.1. Taxonomy (NCBI): domain Eukaryota; kingdom Metazoa; phylum Echinodermata; class Echinoidea; order Camarodonta; family Strongylocentrotidae; genus Strongylocentrotus; species Strongylocentrotus droebachiensis. The sequence goes on along the minus strand of JAVYIG010000181.1, from coordinate 218,437 downwards.
TAATAAGACAATACCCAAAGTGTTGTGGTCAAGAGGATACGTTGCTAGACTGTAAATCACATTGTTCACGGTTAGAGTTAAACCTCTGCACTAATGTCTGTTGGCAAGATATTAATCTAGGTTTGCCATTCTCCACCCAGGTGTACTAATGAAGACATTCCTTGAGTGCTTGAGCACCTTATCAAGCTAGCAGCAAGGCTAAAGGGCTGGGTAAAGATATGATTGCAGGGCCCTAAAGATAAAGGTGAGTTTTGCACACACACACACAAAAAAGAATTCTCACAGAATCAAACAAAACTTACACTGAATGTTCAAGATTACAAATAAATGTCATTTGCCAAACAATTTTGGTAAAAAATGTATACTGGCTGAGTACTGAGCATAGAAAGATTAGGAAATCAAGGTTAGTAGCCCCGACACCATGTGTGTAGTCCTCTATACATCTTTCTGTGTAGAGTGCTTGTTACTTTACCAAGACTGGGCCAAATTTATTATGATTTTGATGACTCCAGAACTTTGCAGTACACACCAATACTTGCATGCTACATGAAAACTTTTTCTGGTCCATTCCACACCTTTTCTTTCAAAATGGAATCAAATGACCAAAACTCACCTTTATCTTAAATATTAACCAGTTCCATTCACTTTCTTGTCACAACACAACTTTGAAAGGTCAAGCTAATCACTGCATGAATGTATGAATACTTTTTACATTCTACTACTTATTGACATATACTGTGTTACATTATATCCTGATGTTCATACTGAAGAACAACCTACATCTAATTTGATGCTTCAATATTAACATGAGTGTACCTTCATTACAAGTGTATCTATGAATTATTCACATATCCTTTTACTGATTAGCATATCTGGGTAACATTATATCCTGTTGTTCATACTGAAAAACAACCTACATCTAATATTAACATGAATGTACCTTCATTACAAAGGCATGTATGAATTATTCACATATCCTTTTTCTGATTAGCATATCTGGGTAACATTATATCCTGATGTTCATATTGAAGAACAACCTACATCTAATTTGATGCTTCAATATTAACATGAATGTACCTTCATTACAAGTCAAGAGGTGCCAAAATATATCACTTTCATGGACAGTAATGAAAAGGAGTTACATGAAACCAATCAAAAGTGTCATAGATTCTTGTGTTTCAAAAAGCGAGACACACAGTATAATGCATTTCAAAGTAGGTCCTCTCTGTATTTGTAGCCTGTTCAGATGAAGGGAATTTTATACAAAACTTGTCTAAAGAAAAGTAATATAAGAAAACCAATTTTGAAGAGGTCAATTGATATGAGAGCTGGCCAATCATCGGTACACGATAGTCCAGGGGGGTGTTTCACAAAGATCCTAAGTTGAACTTATCTCTAAGTTGGACTTAAAAATTATGGAAAGTTATTTTAAAAGGCATAAAATGTTGATTCAAATAATTCATAATTTCCATCATCAAGGAGATTTCATGTTCTTGATGTGGCATTTATGAAAAGACTAAAATACTTCAATTTCACTTTTGAATATATTTAATTTTAAGGCTACAAATGGCTCCCCATAATTTGTAAGTCCAACTTAGAGTTAAGTTCATCTTAGGATCTTTGTGAAACACCCCCAGTTATACTATTTACATATGAATAGAGCAGGACACTGATTTTTCATCAATTTATCGTTTGAAAATAGAAACTACTTTGATCAGTTCCTCCTCCTCCTCTTCCTTCTCCTTCTCCTTCTCCTCCTCCTTCTTCTTGAGTACATTCCACCTGTGTATGTATCACAGTTTCAATGTTTATTCATCCACACATAATTTCATCACCTGCCTGCCTAAATGCTTGAATATATTGGATTTCTTTGACTTAATTGAATTTGCCTTACAGGTACTACATCCCCTCTATAAATGCCTTATCAATCATCCATGTGTACATATTTCTTCCATTTCTTTTTGCTCTCTATGACAGAAACTAGTCATTTTGAGCAGGTAGATGGATATATTCATTAAATTCATCTTAAGTAAAGAAATTACTTATTCAGCTGCCATCACAGCACTGTGAAACTCACTGAGAAGAAAAGTTTCTACAATGTACTTATTGAATATTCTTTGGAGAATCGACTCTCTAGTGGAAGCTTTGCAAATTCAAGCTTTGCTTTGAAGTACACGGTTGTCAATTTCCATTATTTATGTACTAAGTGCACACTCATTACATGCCTACTAGGTATGCATCTACATATGAATTTTTAACATCACAATGATGGCGCGAATGGAGTATGATGAAACAAGACCTTAAGTTCTAAACCATTGATGCATTAATCAGAAGGAAAAAGAAGGGGAACAAAAGGAAAGAAAGAAACACTTAAAATTGGTTCTGGAACATAAAATATAATCGCATGAATAATCTACAAAACAAAGTCTAGCATGGCAACAAAATTTGTTACATATTTCCTACTGACTATCAGACAAGGAACTGATCCAGGATTCTTTATGGGGTTGGGGGGGGGGGGCAATTTTGGAGAAATGAATTGCTGAAGAGCAGAAATAAGGCTATATCACCCTATTTTGGGATTCTGTTTACCCGAAGTCTCTGCTCTATATACAGAGCAAAAAGTTGAAGGTTTTTATGTTTTTAGCCTACAGCCAAATAGTTCAGACCCTAATTAGTTATTATGCATGTACTGTATGTACATATATATCATGACTAACAAAGGGGGTTCAAAACATGCCCCCCAAAACACAGTGATAATAGTTAAATAATAAATTTCATTTACGTGAAACCTTCTCCCCAGAAGAGCACCAACATACTTATGCAATTTGTGTTCGGACAACTTTACAGGATAAAAGCAGGTGAAAGAAATTCATCATCACACACACCTAGGAAGGAAGCTTTTATAAATTTGAATACATTTACTTGATAAACGACTTTTCATAGTACGTCACGTTATCAAGAAAATGGCCAGCGATGCCCTTGTTGTGCTGAGAAACTGTACTTTATTCTTGCTTTATGCCTCTCTCATCCACTGTGGTGCGGAATCTTGTAGATTAATGGGCAAAAATACAATAAATCTCTACGAATAAGTAAAGTTATTTTTTGGCGTGAGGTTTCATTGAAGTCAAGTATGTTATTAGGAATTAATCCTTTTGCCTCTCTGCATAATTGCAATTACTTTGAAGCGTACACTACAATATGCAAAGTCACCCCACCTGCAAAGCATAGAGTTGATGAGCTTGGCTTCATCAATTAGGCTAATTGGCTTGTAATAGAGGTAGGTCTATGCATTGTATCTGCTTTTCATTTATTTATCTCAGTCTCTCTCTCTCTCTTTCTCCCTTCCCATTTCTCTTCTTTATCATTCTGTTTGTACTCTTTTGATCTCTCTCTCTCTCTTTCTCCCTTCCCTTTTCTCTTCTTTATCATTCTGTTTGTACTCATTTGATCTCTCTCTCTCTCTCTCCCTCTCTCTCTCCCTTTCTCTCTCCTATCTCTCTCTCTCTCTCCCCCTCCCTCTCTCTTTCTCCCCTCCCTCCCCCTCTCTCTCTCCCCTCCCTCTCTCTCCCCTCCTTCTCTTTCTTCCTATTTATCTTTTATATCATTATGTTAGCTGTCTTTCTCTATCTTTCATTCAGTTCAAAATACTATGGGCAGTAGCAATTCTCGAAGACTAATTTACTTTTGGGGGAGGGGAGCTTTGGGGAGGGCGGTGCCCGTGTTCTTGCATTGATTTTCTTCATATGCCTCGTTAAATCATTTTGGAGAGGCTTGAAGAAGGTTTTGTTCCAATAAAAGAAGAACCCATTCAAAACTAGCAACATCATGTTAAAAGATCCTAACCCTTTTCAATTACACCAGCTACATGATAATGTTGGCATCAGAGAGTCCTGCCCTTTTTCTATATACCTAAGCGCCCACCATACCCTTGACAAATCTGCAATATTACAGCATATAGATTTCCACTATTATTCCCAACAGCTGATATATATTCCAATCTCACAAGACAAATACTTAGTCATATGCACAACAGTACAACCCTCGTACTGTATAGTAGCAACGAGATTGTGCTTGTTTGCACCGTTACCTGGCAACCCAGTCCTCGTGGCCAGTTCTCCATTTAGCCAATCAAATCCGCCGCAACCAGTTATTAGGCTTGCAGTCGATATTCAACCTTTACGGGAAATCTGTCCCCACAGATCCATCTAATGACGTGAACATCGATAATGATGAGGATGATGAAAGGGTGAAAGGCTGTATCTCATGGTGTTTCATCAACATAATCACGGTACGCACTTTGTTAATTACCAGTATAGTGCAGTGTCCGCTATGTACAGGCTGAGTCTGCAACTCAAGTGTATGGGTCAATACAAAATGTATACATGTACACAATATTACATCGACACAGATTAAACTCATATAATATTTGTTAGGAGCTATAAGGGTGCTAACTCATTAAATTATACAAATATTACATATTTGCGAGTGCATTAGTGAATTTATACTGCACACAGGTCAAGTCACAGTGGGATAGTAAACGAGACTTGTCGAATTCATTGTCCATCTCATTATGACTTGACCAAGCGCAGTGCATACTAGCTAAAAACATGTATCATTTGTTATATAAGATGGGTCTACATTACGAGTATAAAGTCGAGAAATTGATAGTTGTTATCACCAAAATGCACTCCCGTGCAAATGGTAAAAATGAATGCACGCACACGTGATCCATTTCGACGCTTCTCATTGGCTACATTCTTGAACCCATTTTATAATATATATGTCCATACAGGAATTAACACCTTTAATTCTGGCTCTCAATAAACAGAATATTAAGGCTTGTTCTGATATGATGTAGTATACAGCAGCAAAAAATGCTGTTATGGTTTCCAACATGTAAATGAATGGCAAATGCACGCAACAAAGGACAATACCAGTATGCATTTTTAGCTCTTGTGTTGTAAGATACAGAAATGTGAAGTGTATTGCACTTAATGCTCTGGTCACAAAGGTTCGAACCATAATTTTGTACGAACCTTCCTTTTTTTACATTGTCTTCCCGAATTTCCATTGTCTGAAAATCGTTCGTACGGCGTTCGTAGCAGTTCGGAATGGCTTTTGTGACCGAGGCTTAACATTATCATAAACAATCTGCTATAGCTTTGCAGTGTCATATCTGAACAAGTCTTTATGCCTTTATTTCAGACTTAGCTTTGGGTGTGTCTGTCTCATCTGTTTAAAGTCCAGACCTAAATTCTAATTAATAGATAATAATCTTCAGTAACATTTTCTTCATATTGATGTTTGTCTTCTGTGATTCATTGCACAAACCTGCTTTGAACCTGAATAAGTTCATGGACCTTGTTATGAATAGTTTAATTATGCTTGTGCAAATCTGTGTATTGCTTAAGTTTCTTTGACATAAAAAAATGATTACAACAACTTGACATAATATGGCTGTAGTGCTAAAAAATAGATTGACATCCATGCAGCAGTGTTGATATCATTAGAAGATACAAAGATCGGCCATCCAAGGAGAAGACAACCACAAACATGAAAACAAAGGAAAGATAAGAAAATCATTGAGAAAAATCATCACACAAATGTTGAATGACTGTAAATGTTGATCTATGACTTTTTGAATTTATTAGAAACCTCAGTGTTTGTTTGTTTGTTTGTTTGATTAAGTAAATTAAGTACAAATTTACAAATCAGTTCAAAATGCTATGGGCAGGAGAGATTCTCAAAGATTAATGTATTTTGAGGGAGGGGGGCTTTGGGGGTAGGTGGAGCCTAGGTGTTCTTGCATTAATTTTCTTCTATCGCTAAATTGTTTTGGGGACGGTTGAAGAAAGTTTTGTTCCAACAAAACAAATTTTTAATCAAATTCAATTCAATTTTATTTAATTCTCCATAATCTAACCACCTCCACAAAATATTTCAAAATCATAGTTAAGACCCTCGAACAACATATGCTTGTTTTTTCAACAATGTTTGTTTTCCAGGCTAAAAATTAAAAATCATTCTTTTTTCATTTTCTCTTAAAGGTTCAAGGAAAATTTTGTCTGCATGCCAAGCAATTAACTGCATTTCAAAATGTTTTTTCAAGAGTTCTAAGAAATCCGCTGTCCACATATTTGCAGTTAAATAATCAATAATATTTCAGCTTGTTCGAACCAAGAAATTTAGGCCAAGGTTGTGAATACATGAGTTAGCAAACTTCTCTATCTGTCTGTCGTCTCTCTTGCTCTCACCCCCTCCTCCCCCTCTCTATCTCTCTCTCTCTCTCCCTCCTCCTCTCTCTCTCTCTCTCTTGCCATTTCTCTCTCGCTCTCTCTCTAGCTTACTTGGATGGCTAATGCATTAAGCCTATGGTGATGAGGGAATTCAGTAATCAATGGGTTAAGTCTGGTCAATTATTACAAGTATATGCCCGCCTGGCTCCGAGTATACAATGTACCGGTAATCATGAACAACTGCTTCAGGCACCACTAGATGCAAGTAATAATCAGTCAACATATTCTGCATACATGAACATCCTCCTTCAGACATTTAAATGCTAATTTTATTGGAGGAGCTCGCGCCTTTGAATGTTTTTTTAAACAGATATATGGCGCCATAAAAATGCTGTTCATCATCATCAATTTCCTTTTAATGTTGATTCATACAAGTATTAGCAGTGTTTGACAGTATAGATCAAAATTTCAAGAAATGCATTATTTCTAAATGTTATGGGGACCCCCCTTCCTCAGGGGTGACAATGCCTGTGGGTGATGTAAATATTAAAGACAAAGACTTTTGTACTACATGGACATAAAGGGGAAGTCCCATTTTGGGGGATAACTAGGTTGTAGGGTTGTTGTTGTCTGGTGAACGTCATCGGACTGTGGATCATATTGTTCATTGTTCGAGTCCTGCCGTGGCACTATAATGTCCTTTGACAAGACATTAATCTACATTTTCCACTCTCCACTCAGGTGAAGCAAGGGAACACAGTAGGAAGATATTCCTTGAACACTTTAGCACCTTATCATGATAGCTCAGCTATGCATGTAGCTGGAGTAATATTCTGATATATTAGGCATTTGCTTACACATAGGATATGCATGTTTTTTTTTTAGTACCGTGAATTTCATCTTCAAACAACTGAATATTTTTACAGAATATAGAATCTTTGCAATTAGAAGCAAGAATTTTTTTTTACTGGAGTATGAGAATACTAAGGTAATGTTTTTCTTCTTAAAATGCCAAAACGTTAATAAATGGAAACCCACCTTACGCTCCCCTCCATTGACAAATACTCTGAGGTATATTTTGTCAAAAGTAGTAGACTGATGGTTAGGGTTTTAATTGGGTTAAGATTGTGTTTAGGGTTCAGATTGTGGTTTATAGAGTCTATAGGTATAGAGTCTGGTCCAGCACGGAAAGTTAAGAATAAGAAACAGAGATGACCGATACCTCTCGATTCGTAGCCAATGAGAAGCTTAATAAGCCTATGGAAATAAGAGCATCCAGTAGTAAATGGGTTAATTGAGAGACACTGAACATTCAATGTTCTACCTACAGGTATCCTTCATTGGTCCTCATAGGTCTAATAGATTTTCTCTTTCACTTTTCCTCTCTAGTTACCCCGAAATAGTAACTCTTCTCTTATCCTCTCTAGTTACAGGACAGATGAGTGTTTCACGCTAGGAAGGCGGAAAGGTCATGTGTCCATTTAGGCAACACATGGGGCAGCCGTCGTCGAAGACAGATGTAGTGAGATCCCCTGGCTTAGGGTGGCTCTAAGCAGTTCACTGTCCAAGCGCTAAGAGTATGCGAGCATGTCTGTGCCCGTAAGGTGTGCTACATTTGTCTCCAATTACATTTTTTTTAAAGATAACATTATTCTTCAATAAAAAGTGATACAATTCTCTGTTTGCAGCTATTTATTTAGTATTATCGCATTGTTTCTTTCAAGAGTGTGATTGGTGTAATCTTTAATTAAAGCCCCTCTAGCTCTCAGCAACAATGCAGCTCTTTAAAAGCTAAACTCGCATATCTTTCACATTCATCATTTCAGCATGAATGTTGTGCTGAAGCAAAGGAATAAGGAAGTAAATATGTTGAATGCAATAATGCCCTACTGGCTCTCAATAGATGATATAAGCTGCATTATTTGAAGATCTACAACTATAGCCGTGTTCACTCAATGGCAATTTTATATGGTAAGGGCCGCGGTCGTGTTAGCTACGCCGACCTTAACGTCAACTGATTTACTCTTGGATTTTTCCAGGAGTAACGTGCTAACAAGACTAGAGGGTAGCGTAAGTTGACTGTGTGGATGCTGTTACTCAGAGTATCTGTTACCATTCACGAGGGTTGTTTGTTTACAATTGAAAATAAAAATCAGTTTTCACGCAGTTTAGATGTGGAAGCTGGGTCGAGGTCTACTAGTGCGGGTGCCACCACTTCCCGAAGTTAGGCTGAGTTCGGTGGAAGGTCGTGTTAACTTAATTAATTGTGGAAGTTGGTCTGAGTAAGAGCGTATGGACAATTAAGTAATGGTGTAAGTCAAATATTTATAGAATATTTATTGCTGCAGGGCTAAACTTACGCCAACTACATGTAGCTAGGACAGCTCTGTCTGAACATGGCTATTGTACTTGAAGGAAGAAAGCTTCAGACAGTCCTCACATTCTTTATTTCAGCAAATATAAAGTAGAAAGAGCAATTTGAGATTTTACATCTTCTGCTGAAAACCGACAGGCATAACTACACTGTATGTATCAGGAAATGCCCTTCTGGTTCTCAGCAGATGATATGCTAAATTTAAAAAGGTTGACAATCCAAGATGGATGCCTGCCACACAGGGACAATAGATTATGAATTATGCAGGTTTTTAATACCACCCATCTCATTCATCTTGTCTAGTCATTCATCAAATTCATATCCGTGTTTAGTAGGATTCCGTTATCCCCTCGACGATCTTCTCATTCCTCTATCTCTTGTAATTAATGCAGCTTCTTCTTTCCTTCTCATTTTCTTTCATCCCCTTCCACTCCTTCTCTCTCTCTCTCTCTCTCTCTTTCACTCTATCCTCCTTGCTTCATCATCTAGGGATGATCTATCACATGAAAAAGACATTATAAACGGCACAAACCATAAATATTCATGTACAGTTGCCGCAGGCTCACTTTCTATTTGGGAATAAAAATGACAACATGATGCATTACAACTGTTAACAACAGGCTGTGCATTCAGAACCACCCACGGGTCTCTGACAATACATTTACAACATCTTTTTTTTTGCAACAGTAACTACTTTACACGCTGATGATGGGTAAGTACCCCCCTCCCCCCCCCCCCCCCCCCCCCTCTCATAGTTTTTGTGTTAACCATATGATATCGGTCATGGCTTAAATCTTTGATTAAACTATATAAGCTTCCAAAATCATAAGCACAACTGCATTTGCATGGTCTTTAACTAACCACACGATGACATCGAACTTTAAAACCACAAGCTAACTAAGAGTTTAGATTCTTTTATGTGAAGCTTGGTTATTAGTGTATTGTCTTTCCTTTAGCAAAATAACTAGACGAAGACATGAAAATTGATTTGGCCTCAAGCCTCTGCCCTCATGGCTAAAAGCCAGCTACGATAATTGTTGACCATGTCAAGTAACATGCTCAGAATGACTTCCAATAAACCTCCAAGGTAAAAGGAAAAGTTCAACGTGAGAATGAATTCATCAAAAGTGCAGCAAAAAGTGCTACTTTACCTGTAGTTATGTAGTAGAATGTTCATTGCATATTGTTTTTGTTTTATTCTATTTTCATATAAATATTTTATTACTTTACCTGTAATTATAATTATTGTAAAATGTTTACTTCGTGTGTTGTTTTTATTATTACCAGGGGAAAAAATACTTGAAAATTTGGGGGGCTACTTTTCAAGCTTGCTTGCACGATAATAACACTCTTTAATTTGTTTTGCATTTATTTTTGGGGGGGGCTCTTTATGACTTTCGGGGGCTCTTTTAGCATTTCGGCCGCTATTTCGCCCCGAGCCCCCATGTATTTTTTCACTGATTATTACTATTATTGTTCTCATTACTATTATTATCATCATCATAATCATTTTCATGTATTATGAAAATGATATACATGTAATTTGATAATTAGCATTATTATTATCATTACAACTTTCATTTAGATAAAACAAAGAAATTATCATCCGACTATGTCCACTTTTTAAATAAAAAGATACGATTACTCTAGATATTTCGACAATGTGTCCATATTTCCAACAAAACTTATTTTAAATGTTTTGGCCAGGAACTGAAATACATTTATCCCTCCACTCTTCAATATTCCACATCAAACAAATAAAGTTGGCAACCAACTAAAATGAAATTATTATGCCAGGGAAGAGGGCGCTCTACAAAATAAATTCATACGACTTACAAAATAAACACCTTCCTTGCTCTCAACCTGACGATATACAAAAGTTATCTCAGCAGAAATAATTGTTTGTTTGTGAATGTCCTTCATGCATGTACGATGCAATCCCTCTACTTCATGACCATTAATTAACTAATTATGTTGCGCTAACACATAGCATGCTCTGATTGGTGCTATATGATTTGACAGGTCACCTGATTATTCATAGACAATCACTCTACTGCTAACATGATGCAACAAAGAGTAAACAAATGGTTGCTATAGTGACTAGCAAGCCTTCAATTTAATATGAGGGGTGCATTGTTACAAGACAAAGGGCTTAGTGTCATTTCCAATTTCCTACAGTTATTATAGTAGAGACGGAATTCTAGCAAGAGTAAATATATACACTGTCTGCAACTTTGATTACATACTGGTAGCTGCATGGTCATAATCATAGAAAATATGTACAGGCCACTGCACACCGTATTACCTAATTAAGACTGGATTGCGACATGCACTAAAATAGAATCAGATAACCTCATCTGTGGTTATGTAGTATCCTGTACTATATTTTATGTTAAACCTGATAATATCCAATAATTCATTGTTTGAAAAAATGTAAAAAATAATGCCAATAATTTCTTGATTGTTTAAAAATGATTTATTTAAAATATTGATCAATGATAATAGTAATCTGCAATAGCAGTTGGTCTGGAAGTAATTAGTTGATTTTTTGATATTGTATCATTGAACCAGGCATAAATGTTTACTTCTTATTCTGCCCTATCTCTGTTACCTTTCTTAATGTTAGTGGTATGCACTATACAGTGTATAAGCAATGTTCATCATCATTATTATGATTATGTATATTATCTTTAATAATGTTCTGTTAAAAGACAGGTTTAGTAAATTGTTTAATTTCTCTATAATTTTCATGTAATATACTCTACTTTCTCCAATGATATCACTTTAACATCTTTTCCAAGGTCTTTCTTTTGTCTTCTTTTGATCAGATTTGGACTTTGGGGATGTTTTAATTTTCCAGTCAGAGAAAATGCCATATTTGGTCTGGAATATTTAAACAGTTTAGAATATGAGGGTGTTTATTACTTCGGTTGCTACATGTATCTTCACCTCTCTGCAAGGTCGCTCGTTGGCTACGTTTGCCATTATGCATGAAACAAAAGACACCGATTGACAGAATGATTGCTTTGTGCAACACAATGGTTTTGCAAAATTACCCATTTCCGGGATTGATTAGCTCCATGGATACCAATAATCTTGCACTAGAAACAGTTAAATAATCTGGAGGCCTTCAATTATATCTATAAAATGGCTCTAGTATTTTAAGCATCTTGATTGGTCAATACGCGTCACATGACATGCACAAATTTTTGATGCATGCATGATTTTGCCCCCAAAAAGCGCAAAAAAAAGTTAGCGCAAGTGCAAGCGCAAGTGGCTAGTTGCACAGAGCGGCACCAATCTAAAGAAACCTCGCGTATACTGCAGTCACCGCTATTGCACACTGGGCCGTGTGTTATTTGTATACTATCCCATGGTAAATTGAAGCTAGCAAAGTGAGAGTATTTTTGTGGCATCTAAAGAGTTAAAAGAGCAATATCTTGTTAAGGGGGCATTCCTACTACTTCTCCTATTCTTCCAAACTGACTTAAAGCTTATCTGCATTAGTTTGGCCAGGAGGGATTACACCACACAGCGAGGTCACTGACAGGTGGCTATCTCATCAACTCAGCTCTCAAATAACATAAGAAATAGAGGATCATGGGGGACCAACAGGCATCGATTGGGCAAGTTTTCTATATAGAGGGAGCAAGTAGCTATAAGTACACTGTAGGACAGTGGGCCTTGAAGCACATGAGACACCTCACAAATTCCTTTTCACCTTTACCAGAGCTCAACTTTCTCTTTCACTGTGGCATAAACTGAAACAAAGTGAACTGTACAACAAGCAAAGAGGAGACTAATTGAGGTGGCAGCACGGCAAACCGGAGGCATCAAGTATTCATGTTCTAACACATTCATGTTGGAATTCAAATATGCAATTCCCAATCGCTCTGACCTTTTCCTATCATGAGCACGACGCCTTCTGAATTCTGATAATGGCGATCAGACATTACGCCTCATCGATATTAGCTTCAGGCTTTACTTTGTCAAAGTTAGAGGTTAGGTTAGGATTGGTGTCGTGATTAGGTTTTGGCTTAGGTTTAACACTTTTGTTGCCTCTCTTCACCTCCCTGCAAGGTTGATCATACTCATAAGGGAAGGATCGATTGCTTTGACAATTTACCCAAATTACCCATTTGTGCTCTTGACACGACAACCCTTTTAATACCAGTATAGATTACTCTTCTGCAGGAAATAGTTAAACCAGCATGAAGCCTTTGGTATAGAATTATTTGGCACAGGGAGACCATTTATGTTGCATATAAGTTAGAGTAAGGGTTAACCCTAATAAGGCCGGGCTATTTGAAGTCTTACTACGGCCGGGGGGGGGGGGGGGGGCGGGGGCATTATGGCCCCCGGCCCCCCTAAGATCTCGGCCGTGAAACGGCCGATCTCCGCGAAAATTTGCACGCATGTCAAGTGAAGTGTATAGAACAATATGATAATTTCAATTTTTTGAAAAAAACCACTCATTTGCATAATTATGGTAATTTATGCAAATAACGTCATAAAATCACATTTTTACCCATAAATCATATATTATTCATATTTAAGCATTCTTTTTCACTACATATATTCATTAGACCATTTGGAACAATAATACGACAAAAAAAATTGGAAGGGCCAGCTTATTCCTTATGTTATCTCTTGTTTTGATAATTTCTTATGTATTTCATTGTTTTTTTAACTTATTTATGTTATTTTTTTTTATTTTTTTTCATTTCTTCCTACAATTCAACTATTTTGACTCCCAAAACAACCACCTAAACTTTAAACAAGACCCAATAACCAATGTTTTATCTATTTTTAGGAAAAATGACATTTCCATATGTTTTGTACACAAATCACAAAAATGAGCGATTTTCGGGCTGACATGCAAAGACAAAAGGTCACGTGACCTTGTAACTATAGGTCCGATTTTTTTTTTTTTTTTTTTTAAAGATGCGCAAGACTCTAAAGAAAAAAGTCAGCGAGCGGCGAGGCGCCATCCATATGCGTTCTCGAACAATCAGAAAAATCGTGGAGGTTGATCAGGTTAAGGATGAGATCAGGTTAAGGATGAGATAAGGTTTCAGTTTAGGGCCATGCAGGCCGGTTACAGGTGTAGCAATAATGTAAGGGATACTGTTGGGTCAAGGGTTAGAGGTAAAGGCCAGTTTTGGAAACGCCCCCCTCTCAAAAAATGAAATGGAAGCTCTTATTACCAATCATGTGAAAGAATATGTTTTGACTAATATGTGATCATACAAATTTGCCGAGAAACCGCCTACTCCCGGTAATTGATATATTTGGTAAATTATTATATCTATTTGGACCTGATAGATATAACGCACGTGTCTTGCACGTGTCGCATAGTCCCATATACATCTTTCTGTGTACAGTGCTTGTTACTTTACCAAGACTGGGCCATATTTCTTATCATTTTGATGATTCCAGGACCTTGCAGTACACACCAATACTTATATGCTAGAAGATCAACCTTTTCTGATCGATTCCACAACGTTTCTTTCACAATGCAATTGCATCACCGTAACTGGTCTTTATCTTTAAAGTGACAAGTATGAATTCAGTTTGTGGACATGGATGTGTCACCCATAGGACCTTGATTACCTCTCATTTGTTCAACACTCGCTCATGCAAAAAACTCCTGGTAAATTTTCTACCCAAACCTGACCGTACACTTTAGACGAAATTAAGCCCAAAGCAATTGTCAGATAAACTCAATCACCCGGTGAGCATACCCTACTCCTATCCTTTTGTTTAAATTCCATTTCTCATTATCTCTGAGTGTGGACAGAGAGAGCTTTCGGCTGATGAGCTTGGTCAGCCGTGGACAAAAATAGATTACGTGCGACGCATCAAAATTATAATGTGTATTTCTTTAGATTTTATTTGTCGTGGACGAAAATAGAATAAGTGCGAGGCAGATAAATTAGACTGTACTTTTCTCCTTTATTTTGTTTTGTTGAAATACAAGTATTTTATGATGGACTCAGAAAAATCTTTGATAATTTGAACATTAAGGATTGAAATTGATTTCCTATGATTTTGCTGTGACTTAATCTCGGCCTGGAAATATGTTTTTCTTCAATAGACCTGTTTACAAATTTCATGCATAACTTTTGAACAAATGCTTTTTTTAAAACAACTATGAAGCTTGCCTAACTTAAAAAATACTTTTGTATGTAAAGTGGATTACCTCTATCAAAATGCCATTATGCACAGCAGGTGAATGGAATGGCTGGTTACCAGGGCAACGTTTCATGATGGTTTTGTGAAACACTGCCCAGAGGTACAGGAGAAAACATACATAAATTGAAATACATTAGTAAAAATGAGCAGTTCACACTATTCATTACTACATAATCCAAGAATCAATGACCTTGAATAAATAAACTGTGATTAAATTAAGCTGGCATTACAATGTATCTACATCTACTTTAGATTTAGGACAAAAATATTATATCTAACCACTTCTAAAATTGAATCGTTTTAAAAAGAACTGAATAAATAAATAGGTAAATAAATAAATAAACAAAGAACAAAAACATGAACACGCACACTACAATCTCAACTCTTTCTTTTCAGGCAATGATTACCATAATACATGTACCTTCCCTCTGACTTAAGACGATAGCAAAAATAAGTAATATCTGACCACTTCTAATATTGTACAGTTCTTATATATAAAAAAGATGAATGTGCATTTTGCACTCTTCTTTTTCCGAGTTCTTCTTTGAGTCAGAAATTAGAGCATGGCAGCTTGTCTAAGACATTACTTACATCAGAAAAATTAGTGAAACAGACAAAAAAAAATAAGCGCTGTCATCTTTTCGCTCCTATGATTTCCTTAGAAGTGTGCATTTTTTCTAACAAGAAATACATATAGACTTTAATCTGCACTTCATGAGCTCCCTTTTCAGTCAAACATTATTAACAAAGGCATATTGTCTCTAACATCTAAAAAGGCACTGAAATTCACAACAGGTATAGTGAAAGCCATGAAAGCCGACCATTTCTAAAGTAACCCTTCTGCCTGGATTTGTAATGATAATAATGGGGATTAGAGAGAGGTCATTATCTACCTGTACCTCAGGCACTATAGGCCTACTATTCAGGATTTAGCTTTAAGCAGTTAATGCATACCGGTATATGGTAAGAGTATTATGTAAGCCTACTTGTATAATTACAAGGAATGTATTTCTACTGTAAATGTCCACATAACGACTTTATCGTAGTCAAAAGTAGATATACAGGTATAGAGAGTAAAAATCAAAAGAAAAGACAACCTTTTCACTGCTCCTACATGGAGTGTACATGTACATGTAACTACATTTGGGCTTTCATTTGAGACATACACATGTATGTGTACGAGGGATATAAAACAAATCCTCTTTAATGATTTTTTGATCGGGGACGTGATCGATACTCCCAAATGGGTTTTGGACAAAAAAAAGTTGACAAACGCTGACTATATTAAGACCGATATCCAGCTCATGCTACTCCTCTGTCAACGGACCATATACCCTTCTACAAGAACACACCTGCATCAAAAGTGGAGCTTCAATGGATTTAAAATGGGAGGATGGATGGACCCCTTTTTCCAGACCCCTACAGGAACGCCTACATGATAATACCCTAAACCTAACCCTAACCCTATACACGTGTATGGTTCACTGGAGTAAATACATGTATAGTAATCCCTTGGTACTTGGTTTGTTATCTCCTAAATACCGGTAATCCAAAATGAAGTTTTAACTGGAGGTGGTGGAGGTTGGACGATTAATTGTGCTATGGATTACTCTGAGCCTATGAGTAGAGTTCTTCAACAACGATTTATACACCCAATCCTTATGCATAATAAAAAATATTTCTATAATGTACATTGTTGCTTGAAATTAACGTTTGGAGTGAGTTATTACCAAACAATTAACAGCTCATATGGTATTATTTTGGCAATGGTGAACACCCATACGTGTATTAAAGTGCACACTCTAAATATCTCTTCATTGTACATTGGTGTTGACAACAAAGGTAAAGTGTTTAGAGTGATATTAGCAAACAACAGCTCATAAAGCATTCTTTTGAAAATGATGTACAACGTACCATATGTGCACACTGAAAATATCTCTAAATTGTACATTGTCAAAGTGTTTGGAGTGAGTTATTACCAAGCAACAGCTCATATGGTATTCTTTTGATGATGATGTACACCCATATGTGCACACTGAAAATATTTCTTAATTTTACATTGGTGTTGACAGAAAATAAAAATATTTTGGATGAACATGTATAAGCAAGCAACAGCTCCTGTCTCTCTTGTTATTTCTATTTAAATGCAAATTCACATATGCCTCTGTAAACAGTGTTTTTTTCTTCTTCAAAATGCACAAAATGAATTTCCAACGAAGATGAAATAAGTAGCTGTGCGCAAAAGAGGCCCTAAACATGCTTATCTGTGTGTTATGTGAAGGGTAGTCAGCTCACATACGTTTAAAAATCGACGTTTAGCCTGGCATATGGGAACGAGCCTTTAAGACACATTATGGAAGAGACATGCAGTATAAAAGCACCAGAGTATTATACTACAAGCTGGCTATGAATGAAAGGCGGAACAATGAATTGAGAACACGTATATGCAGTTGTCAATTTGGGCTGTCAAGAAACCCACTTTGGGGCAGCTGTATGCGAGACGTCTATTTCCGTTCACAACGTTAGGGGTACAATAAAAGTGAGGACTTGGTGTGGGAAGAAGAGACAGATAGCTAGAGAAGACGAAAGTTAATGAGATAGATGAAAATGTCAGACAAAGATGTAAAACAGACTATGCAATGCAAATTCAAAGTTTATTCAACACTCTTCATGAAAACATTAAAAACGTATAATTAATACAGAATGATTTTTTTTTAAAGAACAAGATAGTGATTAAAATTATATTGAACAGAAAACATACACAATTAAATAGTCTTTTAAAGGGAAATCCAACACGTGTAAAGTTAATTTGTATGAAAGCAAAAAAATTATGTATATATACAGAATGGTGAAAGTTTGAAACATATCAGTCTTCTCAGACCAATAATAAGAAAGTTATGAATGTTCAAAATATCAGATCACTAAGTCTATGCGAATATAAAATTTGAAGCTTGGTCACTGGTTTGCGATGAAGCGGCGGATAATTCTCTTGCTTGTCATGTACAAAAATATCATTAATTTCTGTATTTTTCCTAAGTGCCTTCTCCCTTGGGGCACTACTCAATACGGGATAGAAAATTACTATACATGTAGGTCATCTAAAGAGAATACACCTTCCCGAGTCATAATTTGTTGAAAAGTTGAAATTTTAGTCATGTTGTGTATTGGAACAAATGGGACATTTTTCTCCCACTTCATCACACAGAATTACTGATTCAGCCAATTTGAAGAGCCCATACCTTAAGTGATTAAAAATGTTAAAAATTCATTATCTCATTTGATTTCATTCAACCGGCTACCTGATTTTGTTGTCTTTCATCAGGAGTAGTTTGCTATCAAAGTTGGATTTTCCCCTATAAGTATTCATGCCACTTGCTTCATATGCAGCCATTTCAATCAACATCTACATTCTTTAAAGAAAAAGCACTCAGAAAATTACGAGCAATACCAACTCCATAAAATACATTTACATGAACACAATTGTACCACTAATTTATCATGTATTTGTAAAACAGAATATCAAGATGGCTTTTAAAGTAATGTCATTTGCTTTGAACATGAGGCCATACCAATCCCCCTCAATCTTCTCAAAAGCATTCACAAAATTAATGGCAGTATCCCAACATCCATTACAACCGACATACAGTACATACAGGACATGTACCTGTACAAGTGTACATATTTGAGCATTTATCTAAAACCAGAAAAAGGGAAAGCTAAACATCAAAATGGCTTTAAAAATCAATGTATTTATTTGCTTTCACTCAGCCTCTTCCATCTCTCTCAATCCCGAACAAAAACGCATTCAGAAATTTGAAGACAGAACAGCAACATCAATTTGACAAAGTATATAATACATAAACATGCAAGCAAAACATCATAATGGCTTTGAAAATCAATGATACCGTTTGCTTTCATACAGCAAATCTGACTTCTCATTCCCCTTTCAATAGAAAACATGCATTCACAAAATCAGGGCGGAGATTAAGGGCATCACTTGCAAACATTATCTTCCTTTACATTCATGGATGGGAGTCATTCAAATTAATGTATTGTCTGCTGATAGGCAGAAGGGCAATTACTCATGTACTTTTACTTTGAGTGAAGGCCCTTTTACATGTAAATGTAGCACTATTATTAAAGTAAATGACTAAATGGCTTCGTAAATCAATGCTATCATTCACTTTAACAAAGAATTGGCCATCACATCCCCTTTCCCCACTCAAACAAGAGGCATTAGGGGAAAGGAAACAGGTCGACTTCAAGGATAAACTGCAATTTATATCACTACATCTGCCCCAGAATTACTGTTAATGGACGCTGCTTGTATAGTATCCACTTAGAACAAGGCAAAGGGGTTTTGAGCACCATGGAGCAACGGTATAGACAAATCAACAAGATAAGGTTGTAAATGCTGAGATGTTTCAAAACCTGGTCACTGTGAAGCTCATTTTTCCTCAGGGAATAGATGGCTTTCTAGCGGGACAAGGTATCAATATGAGTCAGGCACATGCTTCAATGGTTAGGTGTTATAATATAGAGGTCATTGGATAGTGTGCAATACATTGGCTTTTGACATGCCTCGTTCTTATATTGTGAAGGTCCCAAAATTGATCTGTATGTTACATATCGATTCATAATGCTGAATAATTATGATCACATTTGGAAAGTCTCAAAATGTACAAATTGATTCATAACTATGATCAAACTTGGAAGGTATCAAATTGATCTGTATGTTACAAATTGATTCATAATTTTGAATGTTTTATTATGATCACATTTTGAAGGTCTCAAAATTGATTTGTATTTTACATATTGATTCATAATTCTGAACAGTTAGATGTATAATCATAATGGCAAGGTCTCAAAATTGATTTATGTGTTACATATCAATTCATAATTTATAATTATTATGATCACAGCATTAATTTGTTACCCTTTCTTTGCCAAAATGTTGAAAATTACTGCATTGCTGGAGCTATATTCTAAGTTCCCTAAAAGTATAAATTGTTTCATGGTCAAACAGTGATTTAAGATGGATTTGATAAAATCAATTCGTCTAAATTGTTAATCTAAAGATTTAATCTTTAATGGAACTGAATTCCAAACGTGATTGGCCTGATCTACAGAAATTAACTAAATTTCAATAGTGTTTTTGTTTTTATTTGCTATTCTAATAGCTTATTTGTGTCTCTTTTTTCCCCCTTCATGTTAAGCAAGATTTAAGGCTGTGATCTAAACCAGCATCATGTGTTTGTCAACCTTGGATAAGGATGATATAACCTGACATGTACCTCTCAGCTTTTCTTTGTTGTTTTATGTTTGCACAAAATCGACATGTCAAGTTTTTTTCTCCAGTGTATTCAAACGATCGAACATGGATTCATCTCCACCTGCGCTCTGCTGCACAGGATAAGACTATTATGTTACAGAAATGTTGCAAACATGTCTGACATCCAGCACAATGACATTTTGCTGCTGACAGAATAAAACATTAGCAAGATGTCAGAAAGATATGAAGTGTGGCTTAGGCCTACTGCAAGGATAAAGAGATAAATAATGTAAGTCACAAAGATGACAGGCTCAACAAAGAGGATTCACTAGAAGAAAAAAGGAGCAGCCCCATATGTATAAGGAATATTATTGTTATAGTAATAATCTTGAATCTCTCTCCCTCTTTTGTTATCCTGTCTCTCCCTCTTTATCTATCCCATCTCTCTCTTCATCTCTCTCCCCTCTCGTTCCATATCCCATTCTCTCTCCCCATATATATATCTTTGCCCTTATACCCCTCTACATTTTATTTCTTTATCTCCTTTCTCCCCTCCACACCATTCCCACTACCTTTAACTCTCTCTCTTTCTCTCTCCCTTCTACTACTCCTCCTCCATCTTCTTCATTTTCTCATGTTTCTTCTTCTTCATCTTCCTCTTTGCCTCCTCCTCCTTCTTCTCTCTGTACACATATCCAAACGAGGTACCCTTGATCACATGTTCAGATGAGAGGGTGATACAAACACATCGATTGGTCCTGGGGTGCAAGACAATGAACATTAAATAGCATGGGACAGCAGGTAAAGGGCAACTATAACACAATGGAGGACAACTCTGTGAAGCCTTGATGCAATATGCTGCATTAACCCTTTCAGGACAGGATTTATTTTTAGGGCTAAATTAACCACTAGTGTTTAATATTCAATTGGTGGAGTTTTCTAATGCGATATCTTTGAAAACAATAACATGGGCATGAATGTTGTAGACAAGTTTAAAAAAATGGCAAATTTATATTGAAATATAATTATTTTTAATCTCTCAACGTATAGCCAATTTAAGAATTTTAAAGCTAATTTTCCTTTTCAAAATTCCTGGCATCAAACGCAAGATAGTCATTAAACTAAAAATGGATTCAGAATGATTGTTGAGCATCTAGCATATCATTTAATAGGGCTTTGAATAAAAAGTTGAGTCAAACCACAAAATTGATTGTCTTGAAACAATGGGGCAAGATGACCATAATTCACCTAATGTTTTTATATCTTACCACACACATATTTAAGGACCGCTGTTGCACTCAAAATAATTTTTGTCACCCAAAATTGCAAATATTTGCAGACAGGAAGTCTCCAATCTTCTTTAATATTATATCCCTCATATTGTATTAAATTCTTACAATATTTTTGGATAAAGAGAAAGTTTTCATATTTCATTTGACTCCTCCTTCTTTCTTTTTTGAAAAGGGCATATTGAGAGGAAGCTCAAAACCTTTGGACTTTTCTGTCAGAACTCAGAACCAGAGTTATAATCAGCTTTCATGAGCATGTACGGTGGTCAATCGTGAGGCTATTGCACCCCACTTGGTTGCCCTGTAATGCGGTGTGTCGTGCACGTAATATTCATTTAGAAAATGCATTACACAGGCAATTTTCTATTCCCAGCACGTCTATCTCTATTTCTCTGTCCATCAATTTCTTTCCTTTCGCAGTACACACCAATACTTATATGCTAGATGATCAACCTTTTCTGATCCATTCCACAACGTTTCTTTCACAATGCAATCTCATGACAAGAACTCAACTTTTATCGTAAACTATCTATTTTGGTCCTTTTCTGCAAAGAGACTTATCAATAGACTAATAAAAAATCTAGTCCTATAATGTACAGCTTAAGACAACTGTGTCTGTTTGGAGCCAGAAGGGTGTTAATTTATTTATTTATTATTTATTCGGCAATTCACAAAAAATATAACTGTAAATATAAATGTAAATATAGGTAAACTAACATTAATAATAATAATAACATTATTTACAAATGCACAATTTTCTTGGAGGTCCTCTGAGTGCATCAGTTGGCTGCCGGGGAAGAGGAAAGCAAACTAAATCACTGTGACCGTAATGGTCCCTCTTCCCGACCAACTGGTGCACCCAGAAGACCTGCAAAATATAGCATGAAGGTAATTAAAATGTATTTGTAAAACATTTCATAAACAAACCAGCTAACAAAAACAAAGCACAAGGAGGAATTCAAATTAATATGTATGATGACACTAGGTCATGACACGATACCGAGCATTAACATGAGGAATTAAGTCTGGCTTAAAAACGATTGCATAAAATATGTAGTAGGTAAACTGAAACCATGAAGTATAAAACTGAGCAAAGATTTTGTATTGAAATACATGTTTACGCATTAATGTCCTTCTGGCTCCGAACAGATGATTGGATAACAATTATATATAAGCACTACAAAATGGGACAATACTGGGGTCACATCAATGCAGAGTGGACTTTGTCAAAGCTCTTGTCACATACAAATTTGGCAATTGGATGCATTTTGTCATTTTTATTTATATATGTTTATTTCATATTACCAGAGTGTTGGCTCAGTCAGTAGAGCGTTCGCCTCACAACCGGGAGGTCGTGGGTTCGAACCCCGGCCGCGTCATACCAAAAGACGTTAAAAGATGGGAGTTGTTGCTACCTTGTTTGGCGTTCAACAATAAGGGATAGAGCAACGTCGATCTGGCGCTGCTCAGTGGCTGCCGGGCTCACGATCAATTGGGCAAAAAGAATTTCCGTTTCGGTTTAATAAAATTTGGAGTGGACTATAGGCTATTATTATTATTAGTATCATTATATACACATAATTTATATTTATCTTAAAATGGTAATTGTGAAAGATAAAGCAAATTTGATTCAATCTTTGGAGAATTGTGTACTCTGTGGTATTATCTGGGGTAGATGTGAACGTAGAAGTAAGTCAAGTATCACTGGTAACACTCTTAAAATCACTTCATTCTGTCTAAAGATTTGTTTATTTTATGCTCAGTTTAATAGTTCCATCCCAGATTCCTAGTCTTGTATAAAATTCTACATTGTCGGCTCAGAGCCAGCAGAAAGGCATTATATCCTATCTTGCAGAGTTTGTGCCCTTCTGGCTCTCAACAGACATTTAATTCCAGAGTATTCTGCTTAACAATTTCTTTCAACTTATGTTTGTCTTAATATGACATGTCTACAGGTTTATTAGGCCTACATACAATGTAATTTCAGTATCCACATTGTGAATCAGCGGTAGATGTTGAAGTAGAGGGTGTATTTTTTTCTTCAAAAAGACGAATAATCCGCAAGTCTTTCTACAATTAAAGTTTCAATGATGATGCTCTTATGAGACCTTGAAGTTTTGTCTAAAGAGTGGACTTTGGTGCTCAAGATTATTCAAATGATCAAATACATTGTCATCTTCTCACAGAAAGGAGGGGATTAACTCTTTGTACACAAAACATATGCTCTTAAGCCTCTTAAAAAAATTCAGTGCAGTCTGTAACTCATTCAATACATGTTTTTCTTAGAAAATCACATTTCCACAGACTTCATTATTAAATGAAAGGTAACATCAGTTTCAGAGGGCTAATCAGCGTTAGATGTAGTAATTTCTCTAAATGAGAAGTAAATAAACAGAACTATATATATATATATATCATTCTGTAGAGGCAGATTTTTACGTTAGAATGTAATGGGTGATCACAAATAGAATAAAGAGAGTCAATATGCTCCATGCGAAGAGGGAAAAGAGAAGAACTAAAATATGATCTTGAACTGTCTGAACTGTCTGTTAGGCACTCTGCTGGGGGCCTGTCTGTCACCCTGCATGTAGTCTACTAGATTTAGTTACATGTTCATGAAAATGTACATGAGAATCGCTCTATAATCATTATAAACTTTAGCCTCATCTTAACATCGAATAAAGAAATGTCATACAACAAAACAAATGCTTGAGCATCGTTTTGCATAAAACTCAGTAACACATCAATTATTTACATGTTATTTACATACATGTACATGTAGATGTTGTCTAGTCTGAATGCTCCTTTGTTTACCAAATAATTCTTTATCAGAGTTTTTGTATAACTTTCCTGGAGTCTGAACAGGGCTACTAGATGTTTAGAGCGCTATTAATAGAATGATGTCATCTGTCTGGCCTTGCCGCTCCTTTTAGCTGTGACATCACCAAGGAGAGAGGGTGGAAGATGCCTGTCATTTCACTCAATATGATTTCAGTCAATACCCTATTGGTTTACGAGGATAGCAGTGATGCATGATGCTAATAAAGAACCAGAAAGGACTTTTTGGAATGCTGCCAAAAGAAGGGAGGTGAACTCCTTCCAAGGCTAAATACTGGCACAAGACCGAAAGCAGACACAAACGCTTAGAAACGCATGTATAAAGCGCCCTATAAATATAATTATTATTTTATTAGATTTTCATGTAATACATATTTTGATTTGTTTTAAAGAGTGACAGATTAGAATGTTTAATTGGTGTCAATATGAGGAGGCAAGGCTGTTTCATTTCACAGAATATAATAAAACCCACTGACTACTAAATATTTGTATTCCCATAGACTTTACACAGGACCGACTCTGCTCTTCTACGCAATGGGTTAATCAGATACGCAGTTGGTTGATCAGTATGACATCATTCTAATGAGAGCGTGAAAGGCATTAAGTGAATCTTTAGGTGAACGACTAATGACATTTTTGGTTGCAGTCATTCAGGTCAATCTACTGTTGGTTAAGTAGATATTGTTATGATTCAGATTTCAGAAATAAGAGCAGTCACTGAATATTCACTTATTACACATTTTGATTTTGGTATATGAATGTAAATGTAATAGTGAAAGATTAGCATAATTGATGTCATAGGCGGTGGCAAGGCCGATTCATTTCAGTCAATGCCATTCATGCCAATACCATGTTGGTTCACAAAGGATGGGATATCACTATGCTTTTAT
The DNA here is from genome assembly GCA_035222895.1 of Strongylocentrotus droebachiensis. Classification (NCBI taxonomy): domain Eukaryota; kingdom Metazoa; phylum Echinodermata; class Echinoidea; order Camarodonta; family Strongylocentrotidae; genus Strongylocentrotus; species Strongylocentrotus droebachiensis. The sequence continues at coordinate 193,343 of JAVYIG010000181.1, read as the reverse complement.
CCTGGAAGGCGCAAGAAGGATTTATTATACTCAGCCTGATAGCTTTGTACAATAGATGCATACAGCCTCAACTTGAGTGCAGACAGATTATATAATGAACTAATTCACATGCATCATTTGTATAGTGTCATAACTGAACGTAGCAATTCCTGAGATTTTCCATAAAATGGTCACAATTATTCATGTGACCTTGCATATCATTGCATTTTGAACGGATTGTTCAATTATCATGCAAATTATACATGGACTACCTTTCATTAATTTGACAGGAAATCAAGCATGCTACATAAATATACAGGAGCTGCGCAGGTCTTTCACTGAACCGGGTGAGATGAATATGATAGTGACATAAAGGTATGACTCGTTAAAAAAAAGATTTTCCATGTCATCAATGAAATAGTACGGATATCTTATGTTAGCGCTTTATGAAACTCAAGCAACAGAGCTATTCAGATTGGGATGTATACTGCCCTAAAAATTGTAAACTCACACCTAAAACACCTGCTTAAAATTGATCATAGAGCAATAGCTGAGATCCCAGCTCAATAACCAACGTCATTGAGACTTATTGAGACACATGAGACCTTGAGTAATATGCCTGCATGTTAAAATAAGTAAGGTCCGTTTGGCTTTCATTATGATCGATCAGAGCTATAGAGAAAGCTAAAGGGTAGAAGAAAAGAAACGAAGACAAAGGGTTTGTGGATTATATGTTTTAGAAACCAGCTGCGCCTCAGCTCATACACCATGTATATACTGTAGGATCACCTGCTGAGAGCCAGAAAGGCAGTAACTCTATGTTTTAGAGTATATGTTAAAGGTAATACAAAGTTTGGGGAAATTTTGAAAATTGGGTGGATAGTGAATCTTTACAATTTTGATATATTTGGATGCCCCTGTAGATGTATTATAAGCACTAAAAAAATTAAACCCTAAAACACTTCTGTTTTCGAGAAAAATTGAATACAACAATTTACCAGTGCTCCCGGTAAATTTTGATGAATTTCAAATAGCGCCCACATGTAGGCCGTACAATGGTAGCTGCGACCATGAAAATCTCAGAATATGTAGTTGTGATATATAATTTCCAAACAGGAATAGCTAATCGGTCGATTTTAGTCAAGAAACATTGTTTCATAGCTAAATTGATATCTTGACCTTGAGAGGGAGCTATACAACATAAAGAGTTTATTATTTATAATTTCATAACTTCAGACTCGATTTCAACCGGGACAACGATCAATTAATATTGTAGGAACGCATATGCTTCCAATATGTTAATTTGAACCAAATTCATGACCCCATACCAAAACTTTGTAATACTTTTAATGCCCTTCTACACCTCAACAGGTGCAATGCTAAATAACCAAAGCTAGTAGCAGCATTGTCAATAAATAGGAAACCCTGCATTAATATACAGTCAATAAACCTGAATAAACCTGGGCCCCGTCTTACAAAGAGATACGATTGATCCAAATCAATCGCAAGTCCTCTTATCAATCACAAGTTTGCAATCTCCTATCTCTTATGTACATACGGTACATGTACCTGTAGTTGCAAATGATATCAATCACAAATAAGTTGCAATTAATATCAACTCTTTGTAAGAGGAGCCCTGTAAAGAAAGACCACATACATGTAAGGGAGACACAAAAAGCAGGCTTTAAACACATGTACCGGTAGGCAGGTGAATTTTATACACACTTACACAGGTTTACATTGTACATTAATACCATGTTTCATTGAGAAACACCACCGTGAGGGAAACAAAATATGTGGTCTTTCTATAGAGATGGACAGCTTAGACCAGTAATATCAGTAGGGCCAGTGCCTCTCATAGCCACAGACCACATAATTATATACAGTATAAGTAGCAAAAGTGGAGTGACTGCATATTAGTTCAGGAAAATACTATACCACACGCTCTTAAAACAGCATCCCATTTGATGAAATCTATTTTCAAAAATAGGTAAAAGTATGTGTAAATTAAAACCTGCAAGGAATTTAAAAAAAAAAAAAAATTATTCTATCAAACAGCAATGCATACATGAACATGTGAAAGAATTTATCACTTTTTTCATACATATATATGTAGCTTTCTATTTATCACTATGAAAACATACCAGGGCTCCCTGGAATCTGTCTCATAGCAACTTACTAAATGTCATGCATGTTACGTGAGCTGAAAACTAAGGCTTCCAGCTATTTCCATGGTAACAGAATTCCTTTTTTTAAAAGGTAAATAAAGTACAGGTAATCTGCACCGGAGGAATTGCAAATGCTGGCATTTTAAAAGCACACATACATTTACGTGTCTTTTTCTCTTGTTAAGCATACTTTAATGGAAGCTTTTAGAACATTCTGTAATAGATCACAAGCTACCATAATTATGAAGGTTTTATTAAGACATACTGTACATTAGGCCCATTTCGAGTAAATGTTTAATCGTATACCCGCCCCGTAAAGCCAGTAGTCGAATAATGAACTTGATAACCAAATACTCCATGACTCATTGGGAACCCAAAAACATCGCCTATAAAGAGTCTAAATGGATGTGAAATAAAAATCTGTCACAATAATTCTACTTTTTCAGACATTGTCAAGAAAGTTTAAATAAATCAAATTCCTACCTAACCTTAACTTAGAAGCAAACAACTAGCGGGCTGATGAGTTTCATGAGTACTGAGCCTGCGCTTGATGATACACATGCCTTCAATCTTTAAATCCCAAATTCTGACCTCTGCAACATCGCGATCGCAAGCTATAAACACAAATACACGTGCGTACTAGGCGCTGATCAAAACAAGTTCGGCTCAAACCCAATCAATCAAAAAATGGATACTTTAATTGTGATAGTATCGGACAAATTTTACAATATAAATAATGAAATAAATATATATTATAGTATTTTAATTTATTTTTTCTGGAAAAGTACGATCTAAACATTTATAAGAACAGTAATCCGAACGAGCCTAGGCGGCCATATTGAATTTACCCATGTAAACGTATAATACGTACCGGTATACATCGCTACGTACATGTACGGTAAGTTCATTGTGGAAGTTTTCGTAACATATTAACAACACTCAGCAAATCAGTAAAAGTAATAATTTGTTGTCGAATTGAAAACAGGAATCTTTTACAATTGCAAATAAAAACGAGATTAAAGACGGAAATATGAATAAAGTACTTCTTTTCTTCACAAATAGCACAAATATAACGCTGCACCTTTATTACCGACTGGTCGCTTACTCGTTAAAAAAAATTGTGTAGACGACTTACGAAAAGAGGCTTTCAAAACAGGCCTACTGTACATGCATCTCACCACACAAATATGGTGCTTCATGAAAATTGTACTTTTTCATTTTGTATTAAGATCTTGATAAACAAAAAGGCCAGTATCAGAGACATGTATGTGTAGTTCCATTGCAAGGAAAGCAGGTCGCAAATTTTTTTTTCTTCATCTTTACAAGTGACACAATTTTCTAGTCTTGACATTTTGAAGTCCACACTCCCGATACAACACCTTAAGCCAACATGGTGTTGCCTTTCACTAGAGGAGACGGTTTCCATATCGATAATGTAATTTGTTGGTTCACAGACACCATATCAGGGAGTGCCCGGGTGTCAATGTGATCTAACATTAGCCAACATACACAATCAACTTTTCATGATTATAACATTTCCTTATGGAAACATCAGCTCTCCCCTTTCTTCCCTACATCAGAGAGTCCCCTGGGAAAAGGAATTGAATCTACAGTACATGCAGCTGTTCGTTTGACCTGGGTGTAAGTACTTGATAAGAAGGGGTATAGACAGCTTTGATGGTGTGAATTAGTAAGCTAGTTACAGGTAGTCATTTATAAAGTGCATGTACTGTATGTGAACACTGTGTAACACACTAAAGCTACATGCGCTATGAACATGACTGACAAAGAAAGCGGACAAAATATACAGTTCCTCAGGTAGACAAAGGAACATCCCTTCACTGCTACTTTATGTAAAAATGTGTAGAACAGGTCTCACATGCATATTCACCTTTTTACATAATAGCAGTGAAGGGATGTTCCTTTGTCTACCTGAGGAACTGTATATTTTGTCCGCTTTCTTTGTCCGCCATGTTCATAGTGATGTACCTTCCAAGGCATGATTTGAAATAAAAAGCAATTTTCTAGTGCTATCATCATCTGTAACATTTTCATTATCATCAACCCTATCCTATAGCTAATATTAGTTTAGTACTATCATTCTGTATCAGCAATAATGGTACATTTATTATCATCATTGTTTTCATGATACTAGAAAAGTAGAAAGTGATATTAAATAGTTTCAACATGAAAGTTATAAACATATGAAAGACTTATATTCACAAGTATGCAAATAGTGTAATTGTGTGTATTTATAGAAAGATCATCTTTTTACTGTATTATTACATTTTTAGTTTTCAGATCTATTCCTATACCTAGTACACACAATAACTGAAGTAACCTATTGTTATTCATAATTATTCTTACGTACATAGATAGACTATTTCATTCACATGAAGCAATGTGTAGATGTATAGCAGACTAAAATGTATATGATTGATCAAATACCAGCAGAAAAATCAAGTTTTGTGACTTTTATTAGTACTCAAGCCTCGAGGTGAAACAGAGTGTTGAAATTCAATACTAAATTTGTAGTAAATATTGTAATAAATCATGTAGTCTAATAAGATGTACATTGTACATTGTTTATAGCGTAAGGAGGGATAGTGAGAGGGCGAGAAGAGGGGAAGGGAAAGTACATGTAGAGTGGAAGGGGGAACAGGTGGCAAAAGGGAAGAAAGGGGAAGGAGGGCTGAAAGGGGGAGAGAGGGGTAGAGAGGGGAGGAGGAAGTAGGGAGGGAGAGGGGGAAGGAGGGAGGGAGAGGGAAGGAGGGAGGGAGAGGGAAGGAGGGAGGAGAAGGGAGGGAGAGAGGGAGAGGGGAAGGAGACGGGGGAGTGGAGAAAGAGGGAGAGGGATCAGATACCGTAGAAGGGAGGGGAGTGGAAGTACATGGAGAGGGAGGGGGAAAGAGAGGACATGCAGTGAAGAGAACAGAATAAAACAGAAAGCAGTCTAAACAGAGGTGGCAAGATGAACACAATGACAGCTTAGGGTAATTTTAGAAACCAGTTCAGATACTAGAGGAATACGACCCTATTTTTATCATCTCCTTCTTCTTTATTTGATTTGGAGAGGATTTTGGCTATCACATTATTTTCACTGGATACCAGGAATTTAAGAAAATCTATTCTTGCATAAGTGAAATGACCTAGTTGCTATGTCATATGAGAAGGATTGCACTTCAAGTGCTCTCATATTTTGACTACAAACAATAATTCTAGACATGTTTGAAAACTCCAGAGTAATGCTTATACTGTATTGCCAATATAAAAAAAAAACTATGCTTAGCTTAAATTCTTTACACATACAGTATGGTCATAATAATGTTTGCAAAGATTAATGGGAGATGTGCAAGGCTCTTGTACATCATAATTGATTTATTTCTCAGAGATGTTTGCAATCGTTTTGCTGAAAATGTCAATTTCATGAGCAAACATCATTAAAAACCTTAATAAGGGTAGAATAATCATTCACTTTCTTGACATTCAAATTGATCTGATTCCAAATATGATGGACACACACACAAAATGTGGAAATTTGCAGATTTAATGAGCGTTTGACGAAACAAGGATTTCCATGCAACACTTCTATATCTCTACTTGTTAAGATTTTTAAAAACATCCATCCTGGAGTTGTAGGGTGAATGTTAAGGGTTCAAGCACTTGAATGGCACTTGTATCCTTTAGTAAGACTTTATCTGATTTTCTCACTCTCCACCCAGGAGTATTAAATGGGCCTGGTACAAAGAATTCTTTGTATGCTGTGCGCACTGAGCAGCATTATTGGTAATGTACAGCCAAGCACAAGTCATGTGTTCTCCTTGCATAGTGCATATCAGTGCAACATAATAAGTTATCATCACCAATATCCTCCTCCTCCTTCATCAACATCATCATCGCCATCACTATTATCATCATTACCGTATATACTTTTTAAAAATGTAACACTTTAGTTTTTGTTTTATTTTGTTTATCTGTATGGGGCTTTCCTTTTTATAGGTATAAAATGTCTGCAGTACTTACTGCAGGCAAGATCTAATAATGATTACCGGTATGATAATCCATGCTTATATGCAACATTCCAATATTTGCCTTTGGACTTTCTCCTGGCTTTACATCAACAAAGCCATTGGGTGCTATTGCAAAGCTCATATCTCCCATTACCCTTTGTTCCATTTCTATTTCAAATGCATATCCGGCTAAGTCTTCGTAGGGTTCAACTTTTTAGGGCCGCAATCCCCAGAATCAAAATATTCCTCCACTTGTCTTTGTTGCCGCAGCACAGAAGAGGACACATGACGAGTTTGAAGCACATTGTTTGTGGCAAGACGTCTCCGCTAACTTCAAACTCGGCTGCAGCTCCATTGATAGATATTGGCCAGTTGAAGACCCCATTCGTGAGCAAGAACCAATGCAGCGCATGATAATTTGTCAGACATCTTTATGCCTCTCTCTCTCTCTCTCTCTCTCTCGCTCGTTTTCCCAGGATACCTCTCTAAAGAGGGCTGGGAATTTGCATTGAAGATGTCAATTACAGCTCGTTTTGAATGTCAGAGGTCAAAAGAAAATATTCCATCATTTGTTTTTTAACAAAGAGAGTCACAGAGATAGACAGAGACAGAAATCTGGGAAAGGAGTCAAGGGAGATTTAAAGAGAGCCCTTTACTCTTCAAAATTCTCTTTGCTTTCAGCTTTGGTGGTGGCAGATTTTGAGAAGAAGAAAAACAGGAATTTGTACTACTTGCAAATCATTTCAAAACTGGTCTGAAAATCACCATAAAGGAAAATCAATCAATCAATCAAAGGTTGTATGGAATATTCAGGGTCAAAAGAAAATGTTCTATCATTTTTTTTAATACATTTTGGAGAGAGAGAGAGAGAGAGATATCTTGGGTGAGAAGTATTGGGGGAGCTATAAAGAGGCCACTTTACTCTTCTTTTTGGTAGGAGCTAGATTCTAAGAATTTTGTCATAAAAGAAACAAAATGTACTACCCACCAAACCTTTCAAAACTGTTTTGAAAATCAGCATAAAGGACACATCATTTGCATTTAAGATGTAAACTACAGTTTGTTGTGAATGGAGGTCAAAAGACACTATTCTTTTTTTTGTACAGAGAGCAGGAGAGAGAGAGAGAGAGAGAGAGAAAGACCAAGGGTAAGGAGTCAAGGGACACATGAAGAGAGCACTTTTTTGTGTTTAGTTTTGGACGTATATTCTATAAGGAACCTTGTCAAGAAACGATAGACAAATACACCTACTACTCACCAATCTTTCAAAAACTGTTCTGAAAATCACTGTTATATAGGTACATGTATACTAATTGCATTTTAGATGTCAATTATGGCTTTCTTTTATAAAGTCAGGACTCAGGAGTGAAAAAAAAACATAAATTTTAGGCAAGAGATCTAGAGTGAAAAGAGAAGAAGCCTCAAGGGAGATATGAAGAGAGTGATTTACTCTTCAAGTTCCTTTTTTTAGTTTTACGTTTGGATGCACTTTTAAAGAATCGTGTCAATAAAAATCTAACACTTTCTAGAGATTGGTCCAAGAAAGAGTTTAAAAAATCAATGTAGGTAAAAAAAAAAAAAAGAGATAATGATGCAGTGTCCTTATTTGCTTGAGTTTTAATGATGAATTTCCAAGGCAGCATTTCCTCCTATGAGTATGAGGAAACATGTAGGCCACCTGACTATGATCCAGACCTTGAATGATCTAGATAAGATGTAAACATGGCAGTCCACTACAAGTGGTATGTACAGCCACCAAGAGTGGGTCACATCTTACCATCACCACCGGTGTGTGAATAAATGCACCCCTCTCTCTTCAGCAAAAGATATACAAGCAGAATCTTACTGAACAACTTAGACCTACAAGGTCTTTTATTCTATTAACGTAAAACTGTAAAACAATGGTGTCTCAGTTATACCAGGGACATTAGCATGTACCTGGTTACACTATATCAGATATCTGTTTGGAGCTAGAAGGGTGTTAACTCATGTATTTTAACACAGAGTTAACACCCTTCTGGCTCTCAACAGATGATAGACCTATTATGTGCTCATGAGTCAAGTTTCCACACAATGGGTTTTTTAAAATCTCAAATACTAAAATAAAGTGGTGTAGTTAGATTTAGCTTTTTAATTTAGGGTTCTTTCCCACTCCTAGTATTTCTATAATTGACTCAACTATTTACAAAGTGAATGTGGTGTGATAAGCATGTCTCATCATTTTCTTTATCATATCAGGTCTACTGCCTTGATAAGTAAAGTCAATCTGCAGTTGAGTTTCCAGGTCTATCTTTATTTTCTCTATCTCCCTCTCTCTCTCTCTCTCTATATATATATATATATATATATATATATATATCTCTCTCTCTAAATCTCCCTTCCTCCCTCTCTCGCATAAGCCTAAGTGATCATTCAAGTTTGTTGTGCATGTATTTGTGTGATATGTCAAAAGGATGGACTATGATAAAGTTCTGTTATCATGTCACGAGCCCGTTAGTCAACGAGACGTTCGGTTCTATATTTGTAGTAGGTCCTTGCATGATGTAACTTACCGGTCTTCGTCGGCGTAGTGTTCACCCCATACCAGGTCCCGAAAGCGATACCTTGGCGGCAGCGGAGGGACGGTATCTACAGGTTCCGCCATGATATCGGCATTATACATCAAATCGTCTGCGCTGAACTCCGATATGGAAGCAAAGTTATGGCGTTAAAATATGACGACACAAGACGAAAAACGACTGTGAATCAGTGATTCTGCTGAAAAGCTTTCACTAAACACGTGAATATGCCTTTGTTGGCCGCCTCTTCTCTACGAACAGTGATTTGGTAGCTCTATTGTCCGAAAGACCGATTTGTTGAGTGCGAATCTCTATAGTCGCTATGAAAATTCGAGTCAATTCAGCTTGGTGTCCACTTTTCGAAAGCAGGTGTATTTCAGATAAAAGCACGAATTGTTTATCCTTTCTCCTATCCTCTAAATTGCCTGTCATGCATGTCAAGCAAGATGAAAACACAATATTCACGAATGTAGACAGAGCCTGTCATTCGATTGTTGTTGTGATAAGACCTTGTATTTTGTTACGGAGGTCATCCATTCGCGTACATGCACAGCTGATTTCAGGATCGCCTCGGTGATGCGGGTATTGCAAATTAGCGGTGTGCTGATGTGTATTGTGTGTGCTTGAAAACCGCGCCAGCGCTGAAAGAGTGATGAGGGGTTATTCTTATTCATTGGTATCGTTGATCGTACCGCGTAAGCTACTCAAAATTATTTAGAAAGTCTTGAAACGACATTGCGTAGATCGACTAATGGTTATTCCAACATAGGGTTGATGGTTTACTACTACGAGGGAGATTTACAATCAGCGATGAAGCTAATGGGGGTATAGGGATTGCCCCCATCCATAATTGTCGAAAAACCGACAAAAAAAAAAAGGAATGAGAAGATTAAGGGAAATTCAAAGAAAGAAAAGTGTTATCTTAATGGCTGAATACTCGATACGCCACTCTTTACGATGCTACCCGAAATCGATTTTTTTTTTTTTTTTTTTTTTTTTTTTTTTGGGGGGGGGGGGGTGTTTTTGTTGATGTTGTTGGTCTACCCTCTTGAATTATATGATGTTATTCAATGAAAGTGATTGAAATATGAATGGAGAAGGGGCCGATTGTCAACTATATCAAAACCGATATTCATTTACTTCGATTTTTAATTTGATGATATCGTCGTCATTGTCGTTGTGTTGCTGTTGAATATTCAAATATCCGAGATAGCTCATGCATGAGAAGTAGTAACAGGCAGTTTTCCCAATTATTATAACTAGACATCGCCTTTCCAAAGATGGAAAAGGTACCCTCTAGGCGGTAAAGCTTTTTTTAAATGTTACCCATTATCCATATTGCTCCGATTGTCTCATTTTCGCTCGCGTGAACATTGCCAGCACAAACAACTGACCTCTGCCTCCTGAACGGATCATCGCCCATTCCATTCACTATACGTTACGTACTATAAAGGCTGTATTGTCTGACCGTTCATGAATATTCATGTTTTGCTAAACTCGGCAAAATGTTTGCTTTTACTAAATGGAAAAATTACGGTGGGGGGTTGGATGAAATGGACATAATGAAATAGGCAGAAGTGATCTATGATAATTCATGCTTTTTATGTTTCGTGTGCTGGACCTATAACCTTCAAATCGCTTGGTAAACTGAGTCCAAAGTAGACTTGTTTCACACGTGTATTATAGGCAATGACGAGCTTGCAACCTATTTTGAAAAATTACGGTGGGTGAACTTTCAAAAGTCAATGAGACATGAGGGCTCCAATGAAAGAGCTAGTGATAACGTACGTCGGGGTGGATGTGCTTTTCGTTTAAACAAAAAATGAATTTTTAACGATTTTTAAAAAAAACGTCCATAGGCTAACATGTTAGGCTGCCGACTCAGATCATGCTTTGACGATAGGGGGCGTTGTGAAATGAGACTAACCGGAGCCATATGTTATCTTTTAATTATCATTCTTATTTTATATATTCCTATATACATTTGAATATATACAGGACCAATGTGAAAAACAGCTTTGGCTGATATTGCCATCCTGTATAAATATTTTTTTTTTCTTTCTTTCTTTCAGGAGGTGTAGACAGGTGTAGAGGTGTTGTGGTCGAGTGGATACGTCGCCGGACTGTCGATCACAAGGTCTGCGGTTCGAGGTCCCGCTGCCGCACTAATGTAATTTGGCAAGACATTGATCTACACTTGCCACACTCCACCCAGGTTAAGTAGATGGGTACCTGGTAGGAACTTATTCCTTGAAATGCTAGAGCGCCGTATGGCAGCCGTGCTAAAGCCAGGGTAATAATCGGGAGCGCCAGGAGGGTCAAATCTGACTGACATGAGCGCTATACAAGAACCCACTATTATTATTATTAAATGTCCGTGATTAGAGGAATTCGAGTAGGTTTCCCCGGAATATGAATATGATACATGTATATATATATGATATGTATGTATACACTCTTATTTCCACGGAGTCAAATTTCACTCTGAATGGCGTCAGCTGGGAGTCAACTCTATTCCTAGTTAAACTGACACGGAAAAGGAGTCATCTTGACTCTGAATTGAGTCAATTCTCAGCTGATGCCACACAATCCGAGTCAAATTGATTCGGAATATATGTATTTATAAATAAACTGGATTTAACAAAAAAAAATGTTCTCATAAGGGGGGGGGGGGGGTAAACCCTCCACAACTATATGGACACTTCCCTATAACTAACAATTTCACGGATGGACATCATCGTCATACACGTTTGTTCTCAAATGGCATTGTTTATAATGTATGCAGATGATACTACTATTTCTGTATGGAGAAAAAACTAAGCAAGAGGTAGAACTCAAACTGACAAAAGCTCTTGGTGAACTGAATTCTTGGCTGAATAAAAATAAGTTGATTTTGAATAGTGATAAAACCAAAACGATGCTGCTAGGATCAAAGCAAAAGCTTAGATCATTAAATAACAGTATGCTGTCGATTGAATTAAATGGATGCCAGTTGGAATGTGTATATACATATAAATGTTTGGGAGTTATAATTGATAACAGTCTTGACTTTAAAAAACACATCGAAAGTATTACTTTAATTGTGACACGGAAATTAGGAACTATTCGTCGATGTAAACATTTTTTTGATAAAGCACAATTGGACAAACTGTACTGGGCGTTTGTAGTGCACCATTTAATGTACTACTGTACCGTTTGGTCGGGGAGATCTGAAGCAAATCATAGTATACTGGAAGATCTCAAAAGAGGGCAGCATATATGATATCTAGTTCTTCCTGGGAAACCCCATCTGAACTAATGTTTGAAATACTATCCTGGCCAAAAATAGATCATCTGTTTTTTAGAGCATCTTGTTGCACGATTCACAAATGTTTACATAAAGCTGCACCTGAAGTACTCGGTGATAAGTTTAATTATATTGAAGCGATATCATCTCGAACAACAAGGAGCACAAAATAAGATGCTAATTAGGATGCCACATGATCGTACGACTTTTTACCAGAAGTCATTTTAAGTCACAGGTCCATCAAACTGGAATAAATGAAACCATTTGAACGAGAAATGGCAACACGGCAAAAGACATCTTCGTTGTAATATGATTATGGTATAATATAACTCTTCTGTCTCTCCTTTTTGTATATTTGTTATTATATCTTCTTCTTTTTTCTCTCGTTTGTTGTTGTTTATTTTATTTTTTGTATTTATTTATTTATTTATTTTTTTTTTTTTTTTTTTTTTAATTTTTTTTTTCTATTTTGTTTACTGTTTGCTTCAATTTGGATAAATGGCATTTACATATTTGTTTCATATACATATTACTCATTTCGTTATTCTCTCGGTTCAAATCCGTCTATTTATAACCTGGTTTGCAATCTTTTTTTTTTGGGGGGGGGGTTAAAGTCGTATTTTGTAATTTTCTATATTTGTTTATATTTTGATTTGTTGAAATACTTGTTTGTGTCATGAAGGGCCCTAACGAATACCAGTACTTATTTACTGATTGGGCTACCCTTCTTTTTAAAGATGTGTAATAAATAAATGTACATGTGTATTTTGTATATATTTTTTAAAAACCTGTTCACTTCTTCATCACAAGCTGGCGCTCTTTACGAGGTTTTAGCCAGTCAACCTCAAATACTGCAGAGACCTTGCTTGGAGATTCATGTTGACCCTGCATCAGTCACACCACCACACCGACTCCAAACCGACCGATTCTTGACCATTCTGATTAATTTAATATTTGTTTGGTCCGTCGTTGGTCTAGTGCCTGCTCTCATTGGTATGACCGATTACAAACTTGTCTACGGTTTGACTTACTGACTTAAGTGCACAGGACGGACTGGCCCTTGCGCTCCTACGGGTGGTCTGCCTCCATTCACTTCTGTCCTGGGCTTGGTGGTGGGCAGCCTCCAGGCTTAATCCAGAGTCTTGGCGGATTTGGTCTTTCCACCTTAGGGGAGGACGTCCTGGTGGCCGTGGCACAGTAAAGTCATTGGTGTGGACTTGTATTGGTAGGCGTTCATGTGGCATACATGTCCAAACCATTTCAGGCGGCGGTTGGATATTTCCGCATTTATTGTCTTGGAGATTTTCAATGACTTTCTGATGTCTACGCTTCTAATTTTATCTAGAAGATAGACTCCTGCTATTGTCCGCAGACATCTCATAAGGTCTCCAGTTTATCCCGGTCTCTTTTCCTTAGCGTCCACGTCTCTGACACGTAGGTGGCTATAAGACGAATGAGGGCTTTATAAATCCTGATCTTCAGGGCTCTTGAAATATCTTGGTTGGTCCATATATTGTTTCTCAGTCTGCCAAATGCCCAGAAAGCTAGATTTATGCGTCTCTTGACATAATTTGGTAACCGAGGGGACTACACTTCCAAGGAAGACAAAGTCTTCTACCTTCTCTACATGGTTGCCATCTATAATTGCCTAGAGCATTATACCTCAACTCAGCGCAAAACCGACTCCAAAATAACCGATTTTCGGTCATTAGTACTCGGTCACCCCGCCTAACCGACTAGTTTCGGGTATTATACCTCAATGTCAGCGACAAACCGACTCCCAACGAATGCCATTTTGGTATGGTATAAATGTTATTTTTAAACAAAAATACTACATAAGATATAAAATTGTGTATGCGGGAGCCTCGCTGCCGAATACATGAATACAAATACACGAACATGAGGATATCCGGGCATCTAGTTGCCCATAATTTTCCATTTCTAACTGTACAAGAGAGAGAGAAGCGAAGGAGTGCGGTAGAAATGTAATTTCTATGTACATCTAAAACAAGTGAATAATTATATTTGGGCACCTTGCTGCACGTATAATTATGACGATATTCTCTGCACATCGTTGTCAAATAGGATATTCGGGCACCTCGTTGCCCAAATATGGAGGTATTTAAGCACTTTACTGTATTTAATTTGATTAAATTTCTCTCACGACACCCCGGATAAAACAACGCTGAAAAAATAGGGTTAACAAAAATCGTTCATAATCAGGCACTTTCAACATCTGTTTGCCTAAGAAAAACAAAGAGATCGTTAATTAATTAAAAATGATTTCGAAATCACAGGGGAAACCCCATCGGGAATACCAATCAGTAGCGTACGCAGGATTTTTTCAAGGGGGGAGGGGGGGGGGGGGGGGGGGGGGGTAAGAGGACATATTTTATTTATTTTTTGGTCCCAAAATATTGAAAATTTGACCGATCGACATTTCGTTCCGTTTGGGGGGGGGGGGGGGGGTAAGGTCACCTCTTTTAGGTCATCCATTAGCATAATTTTTTTTTTAATAAACAAAAACAATACAAAAAATAAACTCAAAGGGGGGGGGGGGGGGTTGCTCCTAAATACACACATTTAAAAAATGAAGGGGGGGATTTAATTTCCCCCCCCCCCACCCTGCGTACGCACCTGATACCAATTACTCTCTCTCTATCATGATCTGTAATTAGTAGCTGAGAAAGACCACCTGTCTACAGAGGCCACTTTCTCTGTTTCCTTCGGATGACATTATACTTGCTATATGGGACTACAGATAACATGTTTGGTCAAATCTATTCAGTTACTTCTCGTCATATCTCAATATATAACAGCAATTGAAGAAAGAACCTTTTCAGGGCATGTTTGTGTCATGATATCTGTCAAAATGATAGAGCATGATTAAACAAATAAAGGTATTGAGAAAGCCCAAAAGCCATAACTAGAATATAGAATAGAAGAAAATAGAATATATAGAATAGAATATAGAATATATCATTTATTGTCTTCTTCCAAAACAAACAGAGGAAACTTTCCATCGAGGTGAACCATATTACATAAAATTCTACAACTTATACAACATTTATAAAATGAGTACATTCATATCAAAAATATCAAATGCATAAAAAGTATGAATAAGTAAATATAAATAAATATAAATAATCATCTTTCATCTTTATGAGAACTTAACCATCACTCTAAATCCGTAACCCTTGTAACTGTACCAAGGCATAATTATTAGTGTAGGACCTTTGAAATGCAACACGGAGTTCTTTGAGCAGAGAAAGGAGAATATTGGCAAGCTTTTGCAATATTTTCTAGATCAAGTTTGAATTGTGAAATCAACTGCATGGGAATCCCCAGTTATAGGGTGTTAGAAAAACAAGCCATAATGTTTGTCGTACCTGGCAGTAGCTATTGTATGTAGTTCGCTTTCTGACTATTGAAATAGAATTATGAGTAATAGATGAATGACATGATACGTATTGAGGCACTTCACAATGACGTATGCATTAGATTTGGTTACATTACGAAAATGATCTATTGCACCGGGCTTTATAATCGTCAAAAGTGTAAGATAAGGCTTACGGATGCAAGATTAAGTTAGGGTTAGGGTCAGGATCAGGATCAGGTTGCAATCGGAGTTCAGGTTAGATTGAGGTTTAGGGCTAGGGATAGGATTGCAATCGAGTTTTAGACTAGGATTAGGGATATGGTTGGGGTTAGGTATCGTATTGGGTCCAGGCTTGAATTAAAATATATTATTTTTAAAAAAAATCAATAAAAAAAAATCGGTTAATGTATGATATTAATGATAATCGTTATATAAATTTATGTAATAAATATATATCAATCTTTAAAAAAAAAGGAAAAATGACAAATAAATAATTTAATCTGTAAGTAGGAGTGATAATATAATTATAAATCTATAATTTGTAACATGTAAAGACCAACAGAGACTTACAACGAAGAATGACATGATGAGACAGGACACAAACGCATACAGTACATTTACAATACAAAGAAACACGAGAGCAAGGGAACAGGAAAGTAAAGATGTAAATAGGGCTGCACATGAGGACAGAGAAGAAGAAGAGAAAGGAAAGGGCACACGATGTGAAATATCAGCGCAAGGAAGACAAAGGGTAACATGTTGTTTTTGTAAGGCCTAAAATAAAAACTTGTTGTATTTCCCTTTGGGTGCCAAAATATGGGTCGGTCGGAATTCTTTTTTCTTTTTTTTTACTTTTTTTTTTGTCGCCCTCTTTGGGCCGATATTTTTCAGATTTGAATGTTTTTTGGTTTTTTTTTTTCGCCCTCTTTTGGCTGATATTTATCAGTTTTTAATGCTTTAATACATGTGCTTTAACGTCATCATTCCATTGATATCTTTTTCACTTCATAATCATCCATGGTTTGCACGAGTGAGAATTTTGGAATAATTTGATTTTATGCATTTATATCCCATTTTTTTTAATTCATTAATAAAAAATAAATTAAAAAAACGGTTAAAAAAAAAAAACTTTTTTAAAATGCCGACCGTAGATTTTCAGATTTTTGGGTCGGTCGCAAAGGGCAATACAACAAGTTGTTATTTTAGGCCTAAGTGTACAACAAAATTGCCTAATTGGAACAGATGGTATAATAATATTATGTACTGCTTTTATCACCGGGGAATCCCCACATCTCATGATGCAATGTCGTCACGGGGATTCCCCAATGGGAATACCAGTTTCAATGTGGGCGTGTTTCTCCCAGAGTATCCAATAAGCATGCGTATGCTTCTCTTATTGGTACACGTACACATATAAAACCCGGATATAAAAGTAACGTTTCGAACGCTTTTATTCATTCCTTGGTGATAATCATCGATTGCTACGGCTTTGCCATAGTCAAATCTTCTTTTTTCCCTCAAAATTATTGTCAGTTGAAAGAGCCATACAAAATCTGCCCTTGTTCATCAAAACCTCCAAGTCGAACTGCTCCCAAAATCGGAGGGACAGGCCATCTGTAGATCTCCAGTGCCATTTTACTCCAGCGAGCCTGCAACATCTTTGGTGAAAATGGCTTCTTCTCTCATTTTGAATGTTGGTGGCAAGCTATATCAGACAGAGAGGTCAACTCTGGAACGTTATCCGGACAGCTATTTCACAAGCTTGCTAAACGTCAATGATCCGTCTATCAGAAACGAAGAAGGACACTACCTTGTTGATCGGGATGGCGAGATATTTCGGCATGTACTTAATTTCTTGAGAAGTGGAAGACTCGTGCTTCCCGACGGATTCCGCGAGTACGAACTGCTCAGGTGCGAAGCTAAGTTCTTCAAGCTTGGGGGACTCCAGAAAGCGATTCCCGCAACATCCTCGGTGAAAGTGGCTTCTTCTCTCATTTTGAATGTTGGTGGCAAGCTGTATCAGACAAAGAGATCAACTCTGGAACGTTTGATTAACGTCAATGATCCGTCTATCAGAAACGAAGAAGGACACTACCTTGTTGATCGGGATGGCGAGATATTTCGGCATGTTCTTAATTTCTTGAGAAGTGGAAGACTCGTGCTTCCCGACGGATTCCGCGAGTACGAACTGCTCAGGTGCGAAGCTAAGTTCTTCAAGCTTGGGGAACTCCAGAAAGCGATTCCCGCAACATCCTCGGTGAAAGTGGCTTCTTCTCTCATTTTGAATGTTGGTGGCAAGCTGTATCAGACAAAGAGATCAACTCTGGAACGTTTGATTAACGTCAATGATCCATCTATCAGAAACGAAGAAGGGCACTACCTTGTTGATCGGGACGGCGAGATATTTCGGCATGTACTTAATTTCTTGAGAAGTGGAAGACTCGTGCTTCCCGACGGATTCCGTGAGTACGATCTGCTCAGGTGCGAAGCTGAGTTCTTCAAGCTTGGGGGACTCCAGAAAGCGATTCAAGAGCAGACCCGAGGAGCGATCAGACTGAGGGTTGGTGGAAAGCTCTACATGATGACAATTGAAGAGGCATCGAAAGAGCAGGGCTCGTTCTTCGACAAGATGCTGAGTGGGCAGATTTCGGTTCCTAGAGATGCACTTGGAAATTTCCTTGTTGACAGAGATGGGAGCATGTTCCGATTTGTCCTGGGTTACCTTCGAGACGGTGGTATCTTCATGGATATGACACCCAAAGAATTAGACCTCCTGAAAAAGGAGGGGGAGTACTTTGGACTTCAAATGCTTGTACACCACATTGAGAGCATTCCGTTGATGCAGGGATGGACCAGCGATATGCCTTTGGTCATTCACCTCTTTTACAAGAACAATGATCACTGTGTCGTATATGCCAACAGAGCCAAGAAAAGCTGGTGGTTTTCAAAATGGAACATTGCTGAGAACTGTTCCAAGCATACAATCTTCAAGGATGACATGATGAGCAAGGATGGCAGGTTTGTCGGGTTGCTTGATGTGACGAAGGTGAATCATGGACGACCTGTCAAGAAAGAAGAAATCATCACTTTCATTTTCGATAAAATGGGTGCGAAAAATAAGAAATCCATTCAACTGAACAACGGCTGGACCAAGGTGCTGTTTACAACGTCGGTTAGTCCATTGTAGTGTGCAGTCTCGTGAGAATCCCTCTTCAAACATGAAGGCATATTAAAGTCTTCTCTACGATAGAGTGACTCAATTCGTTTATACTTTCCCTAGATGTGTTATGTACAAGGGGTTGTAGCGAATCTGATCAGGCTTTTAGATAGCTCTCAGGCTTTTTGATAGCTATGTTTATCTATTTTTATATCGTCCTATCCTATGTTTTCAGGAATTAAAGGATTTTTTGTTTGATCAAAGAATTACATTCAAATTTGCTTTTGCGACAACCTATAAAGAAGGGAGAAAAAAAATCACCGTCTACAAAGACCACTTTGTGTTTCAGTTGAAACGATGCTTTTTATTGAATCATGTGCATAATCACTACCTTCCTGTAAAGATTGCTTTGAGTGTGTGTGTGTGTGTGTGTGCGCGCGTGCGTGTGTGTGCGTGCATGCGTGTGTGGGGGTATCTCCCTTGGGTGGTCTTTCGGTAATACAGATGCCAATGTAGTGCACTCAGTACATGGCATATCTCGAAAGTGATAAACATGTGTAGGCGATCCTCCCAAGATCGGGGGGGGGGGGGGGGTGGGGGGGGGTGGCTGGTGTGTAGGCTTATGGATAGTTGTACTTGCTCTAGGCCAAGACCTATTGACATGGGGTATTGAAACCCCACCCTACGTTCATTAATTTAAAACCGACCTATAGTATGATCGTAAACACTTTCAAGAAATCATATCAAGGTCGATTTCAAGACCCTCTTTTCATATTCGGATCACGTGTAATCCGTCATTTTGATGTTTGAAAATGTCAAAGATAATGAGTAAAACCATTGAAATTGCAATGGATTGGTTGATTTCGAAAGCCTTTGCGAGCGTGTCTAAAGTGTTTCTTCATCATAATAGATGATAACTGTGTGATACCAACTACATGATTTAAAATTATTGTGGTATTAATAATATGCAAGGTTCTGGAGTCATCAAAAATCATAATAAATTTGGCAGAGTCTTGGTAAAGTAACAAGCACTGTACACAGAAAGCTATATATGGGACAACACACATGGTGTCGGGGCTAGTACTACCTTGAATTCCTTGTCTTTCTATGCTAATTACTCAGCCAGTATAACGTTTCTTCCAAAATTGTTTGGCACATGTCATTTATTTGTAATCTTGAACATTCCGTGTAAGTTTCGTTTGATTCTGTGAGAATTTTTTAATATTTTTTTATACCAGAACTGGAGTTTATCTTTAAGTTGTAAAAAAAAACTATTACAGACTCATACTACCAACGGAAAACCATAAGTAAATACACAGTAGGCTTAAATATTTACCATTTTGTATTGAATGTAAATAGTTAGTTTTTATGTCATTGTAACCGATGTTATATTGATGTAATGTATTCAAAGATATTATAATAATAATAATAATAATAATACTCAGTTTTTATATAGCGCTTATTAGAATCACTAAGCGCTTCCAATTATGTGGAAATATAGTTCAAAACATCCCGAATTTTGACAGTATATTTCTGTAACTGCACGGTATGTGATTTAACATATTGTAAATTTGTAAATTTCGACCTGTATATGCAGCATATTTGTATATATCATGTTAGTAAACTACTTGGAAACTACGAGCAGTTATTCCTACATACATGTAGTATATTGATCAAAACGTATATACAAATATATATATCCTTGTGTATATATGTTTGGTTTAGTTTGGTTCGGGGGTTTTTATGTATAAAAAATATATGTTCATCCATATATATATATATATATGAACATGAAAATAAAAATGATGAATTAAAAATAATACGAAGGGATCGCTCTATTCGGAGCCATTAATTTGTGTATTGTGTGTGGTATGCAATACATTTCAAAATGGAGGATGGAAAACTATGGTTTTAGCTACCCAACCATTATCTATTTGTTTATAAATCTATGTATAACCTTATCCCATCCTATATTTCTAGTCTGTTTTGTCCCATCCAGCAATCAAGATATCCATTACGTTCAAGGTCAGAGCCCCTTCTTCTGCAAATCCCCCGAATCAATTCGAAGAAGGGTCAACAAAATATAATTTGTTCTGGTCCCACTATGTGGAATAGTCTCCCTTTAAGCATTCGTTCCTGCACCTCAGTCGCATCATTTAAGAGAAATTTAAAAACTTATTTGTTTTCTTTGTAATGGTTATTTTTTAGAGTGTAATGCACTTGGAGAGTATATAACTATTTCTGTTTTTTTATTATGTAAAGCGCCTTGAGCATGTTCATGTAAAGGCGCTATATAAATCCAATATGTATGTATGTATGTATCATCTCATATTGATTTATTTCCTTTCGCATTATGTATCTATGTATTTATGTATGTATGTATGTACATATTATATAAAACCAGTTAATACTACCATAAGTAAATACCATACCAAAATAATATTCATGTCAAAAGAATAATGGTACGAGGGTTCAGATCAATTATTATGATTCAATGCGTGTATTCAATGACTTATTTGGTTATATATTCGCCAACTAAACAAAGAACAGTGTTTTCAGATATGCGAAGTGTAATTGATTTCTCCCATTAATGGAATTTATCACAACTGGACTTTAACCATTATATATAACTTATGTACATATATATTTGTTATCCTTGTGTTTTATGTTTCTATTTTTTTGGCTTTCAATAACAAAATATGAAAAAAGGAATAAGAATTTGTCCCCATTCGTTAGTTACAGGCTTGGATCTCAAGGAGTAGGGTAAGGAGTCCATTCTGCGTATACAGATATTTTGGCTGTAAATAATAAATAAACAACCCCAAATATTTTATATATTTGTCAACATCTAAAAAAAAAACCTTTTAAATTCATTTTCTTGTATTCAATCATTTAGAGAAGTGTACCCTGTTTACATAATCTATCACACCCCACATGCATTTTCATCTTCTGTTTTTATTCAGCTGAACTCTGTCTTTAATGCAAGAGCGCCAGCTTGGGATGAGATATGAATATGGTCATTGTTATGTGTGCGATCACTGATTTCTACGATATTTTTTTTCGTACAGATCGGTGGATGTGGCAAAATTATCAAAGGAAATGTGATAAGCAATATAAATGTTTACTAAAAGCCTGATTATATCTTTCAAAATTGAATAGAACAAATATAACACATTCTCTTGCTTATTATTTTTATCAAGATTTTTGAAGTAAAATTGTGTATCTTGTATTGAAAAATAAATGAAAGACAGCAGGTCTTGCAGTAACCCATGATTAATACGATCACTGAATAAATAAAATAATAATAATAACAAGAAGTAATCGTTTTTGCTCCTTCTGTTTATTGTATCTAATGTGAGATTGAGGAAAAAATTAACTAGTACAGATAAGTGTTCTAAAAGAGTTTTTAGACTAGTGGTCGGTAATTGCGCATGAGACAAAATGATTTTGACTTGAGGATTAAACTATTTTGTTTTTTTAAGTACATATTTCCATTAGAGTTCTAGCGCCCTCTGTCTCTTTCATTGTCTTCCCCTGTCTCACTCACTGAACTCTATTTCTAGATATTTAGAAATCCCCTTTTTCTTTTGCTGTCTCTCTCTCTCTCTCTCTCTCTCCATGTTTTTGTCTCTCTCTCTCTCTCTCTCTCTCTCACTCTCTCTCTCTCTCTCTCTCTCCCTCTCTCTCTCCATGTTTTTGTCTCTCTCTCTCTCTCTATCTATCTCTCTCTCTCTTCTGACTGCTTGGATGCTACCGTTCTATTCAGTCACAAACATTTAGCCATCGTATGCAACCATATGAAATGTATTTCCTCACTCCCCCTTCTATCTTCTCCCCTTCCTTCCTCCTCCATTTCCCCTCTTTTCATCTATATCTCAAGTATATTCTTTTGATGCTGCCGCTCTATTAATAGTCACCAACAATAAGCCATATTGTTCCTCATCATGAGTATTTCCTCACTCGTTAACCCCTCCCATCCCTCCCCCTCTCTTCTGCTCTTTCACTACTCTCTCTCTCTCTCTCTCTCTCTCCATATTCAGCCCTTTTAATGTCTCTCAAGTAAACAAAAAGGGTAAAAAACTTATTGCTGCTGCCACTCTATTTAGTCACCAACAAATAGCCATCTACATCCTTATGGCTATTCCCCGACTCTTCAACCCCTTCCCCTTTCTCTCCTTTTTCTGTGTCGCCCTCCTCTCTCTCTCTCTCACGCAACCTCTCGTCTCTCAGTTTCTCTCCCTTCTCCTCTTTTCCCCTTTCTCTTCGCTTTTTCTCTCCCCTCTCTCTTTCTATCACTACTCGTTCTCATCTACCCCCTTTTTCCTCTCTCTCTCCGCCTATTTCCCTCCCCATTCTCATCTCTCTCAAGCAAACGAAAAGTTCAAAAATTCGGGACATAACAAAAAGTATATACATGTTGTATCAGAAAGAATGTGGACTGTGTGAGGTATACTGAGTACATTACAACTCATTTATATTATTATATCAAATACATCTTGCAATCATGGATCTTTAGGGAAATTATTTCATTGTCTGAAAAGGAATACTGATTAATAAAGCTCTAGTCAAGCAAACAAGTTCCTTCATCTACAATCACATGAAATGCTATTCAATAAAATAAAAAAAACTACATGTGCATTGGAGTCTTTCTAATGATACTTTGTTTCATTGAAATTTAAGTCTGCTAGAAAATTGATTTTAAGATCATGAACAAGAACACAGAAACATTAATAAAATTGTTTTAAACATAATTCATAAAATTATTTTCAGATTTAATCTTTTAGGCCCAACAGTAAATATCAGGAAACTTAAAGAAAAATCCAACCTCCATAGCAAATTGCTCTAAGAGAATGCAGAAAAACGAAGATTCTAGCAGATAGATGAAAGGTTGAATGAAATTGGACAAACAATAAAACTTAACATGTGCATTTTTTAAAGTTGAACATACATGTAAATGTGAATTTCAAATCAAATTGGAAAGATAAACATTACTGTGGTGCAGTGCCGGATAAATCTAAAAAACAACAACAAACTTGAACGTTAATTTTCAAAATATATTATTCAGGAGATCATTTCAATGTGAAGGACCTATAATAACATGCTATCATTAATTATTTTGAGTCGTGCATAAAAGAATAATCTGGGTAAGGGAAAAATAGAACTCATTGATATTTTAGTATATGACAAATGACACAGCTGATGACGAATACATCACAATCACAGACCAAATTGCCGATTTGAGACTCGCAGAGTTTTATTGATCACATTATGTATGCTTGCAACCCCAGAGGTTTATTTTGTAAATAAATATTTACATGTACATTTGTATGACAACTGTAAATAATAAATATTCAAATAACAGAGCTTGTAAATAAAAGGAGGTAAATGAATATACATAGATTCTGTGCATATAAATGAGCTGCTATGAATATTGAATGAAGGCTTAACCAACCAAACTGGAAAGAACAAATCTACTGAACCATCGGATGAACATAAAAGAAGGAACAAAAGACACAAAGTTGGGAAGAGTGAACATAGCATGCATGAGAGAAGGTAACGGGAATAGTGATGGTGATCGAATGTGATGGAAATAGTCAAGTGGACTTTGATGATAGAGGGATACAAATAGATAGATTGGGAAGATAGGATGCTTACATACATGCTGCAGTAAAATGTCCTGTTAAAAATATAGCTCTACAAGCAATATTCTTCTCACAAATAAAATATAGTAATTTCATACATTGATTTGTTAAATATTTTGGATATCATAAAGAATGATTTTTATTATAATTACATTTGAACAACGTATGAAATATTTCTACTTGTTTCATCATTCTGAACATTTTGAATGGTTTGAGAATTTGAGAATTTTGAACGTTTGAACATTTTCCCAGTAAAACAAATATATTGTAGAGTAATATCTGCAATGAAATGTTATGTCTTCCTCAAAGAGGAGGTTGAGTTCTGGGGAGAGGTGAAAAGTAATTTGTGAGCGTTTTCATGGTTATTATGCATGTGTGGAAGAACATCAGAGAAAACAAAATTCCCTGAAAAGCATGGCTCTTCAAATGCCTTCATATTCTAAATATGACATGTAAAAGCTTAAAAAATGAGGACCACATTTTTATGCCACATGTATTTGTAGTCCCAGTATAGACATGTTTATGTGGACAGCGCTAGTTACTTTAACCAAGACTGGGCCAAATTTCTAATCATTTTGATGATACTAAAACCTTGTAGTATACACACCAAAACTTAAATGCTAAATGATCATCTTTTCCTGATCGATTCCACACCGTTTCTTCCGCAATGCAAACGCATGACCAGAACTCAACTTTATCTTAGAGGCTTAAGCTGACAATATTAATAATCAAGGCTCGTTTAAATTGACTACATAACTACATGAACAATGTGTACATACATTTACATTCTTAATCCGCCATGTTTGAATAATAAGCACTTTTTTCTTTTGTTTTTGTATCATATGTCATAAACTAAATTTTATATATCAGAGAAATAACATTTGAAGCTAATTATTCTATGCAAAAACGATCTCTAATTTCAACAAAGTATCTCTAAATTTTAAATTTTTATGTGAGAAATCTTTTATCACATCTAATAAGTCATAACGATATTATTGTTAATTTGTTCAACACTTTTATCACAAGTACATGTATCTTTACTTCGCCTTATTACAAGGTCCAGAAAGAGTAACCATTCAAACCTAAATACAATATTTTGGTTTACCTAAAAAGAACATATATCTATATATATATTTCATGAGATCTCTTCGGTTTCTTAATCACATTGCTTTCTGGATGATAAACATTTCTTTTAATAATTTTTTTTTGTTTAGTTTATGAAAGCAATTTTTGTTCGTAAACTCTGGATTGATCTGGGATTAACTTTGGAATACCCCACCAACAAAATACTAGACATTTTGTAGGGTACCCAACGCTTCAACAATGAAGCTAAATCTGAAGACTTGAGTTTTTCAAGTAACACTAACCTAATCCTAACCCTAACCCTAACTCTAACCCTAGGTCTTCGACGTTTATAGACATAAACCCTAAGTGGGGTATTCTAAAGTTTAATAAGCCTTGATCTGTCCTTTGATAAGAGATTCCAGATACGTAAAATAATCTTGTTTCTTTGCAATAGTTTGAAATATACAGGTCTGTTTTTTTTTACCAAAATACATTCAAATTGTCTAAAGTTATACAATTTACAAAAAATAATACAGATAATATACTGAGCAAAATTTCTAGTCTTTTCAAAATAGAAAAGGAAATACATGTAGCAACTAAAGTGTATAGTGAAACATAAAAACAAATTAAAATATAGCATAAATAAGCCAATATTATGGCATATGTATGTAATAATATGTATGACAATATATACATCATACTATATGAATTGTCCTCAAATTCTCCATGAATGCAAAAGTTATATACAACAATCAGTAACAAAATGTGAGCTTGCAAGGTTCAAAAATTTGTTCGCAACCACCCATACAACGTGAAGGCCGAAGCAGAGGCTTATACCACGAGAATGCAAAATATAACTGTAATTTTCTATAACAAAACCAATTCATAATGCTGGGTTGAAGAGGCTGACACAGATGCTCACTTCATTTGGGTTTTAATGTAATCTTGGACCAAAGTGATGAGGCCACACATGCTTATAGAGCGGTGAAGTGTGACGTCATCAACAAATCTATTTTTAGAATTTCTCAATTTTTTTCTTCATTTTCCGAAAGAGCATAAAAAATAATGTCCGAATGTCGAAAACCAATTGATTATACAAAGTATTGGCTGGTTCAAGGCATCAGGAACCAGACGACTATAACACTGAGTTCCCATATGACATATATTTATTCAGCCAATACTTAACATATTCAATTGGTTTTCGACATTCGGACATTATTTTTGATGCTCTTTTGGAAAATAAAGACAAAATTGATAAATTCTGAAAAACAAACTGTTATGATGTCACAGCTTCGGTACTCTATCCACATGTATAAAAGACTTCTCACCATTTCATGAAAAAAGAGTTCCCTGACTTTTCCCTGATGAAGTAAAATTTTTAGGATAATTGTTATTTCAATCTATTTCCATGCAGCCAATCATTGAGTAGTTACACAGTTTGGATACAAGGCAGAATATAACAGACCGACTCCTTTCTTCTGGCCGGGGCCGGCCGACGAAATGCCTGACTCACTTTGTCACGAAAACTAAACAACAGGGAACTCATTTTCAGGTTCCCTGAATTCTAGGATAGCTTTAAACTCTCCTTTCCCGATCAACAAACCAACGGAAGAAGCGCAGCTCACTGTAAATAATATGCACATGAGAATGAGGCTATGGAGGCACGTTCTCACTCGAACAATGCATTTCGTGCGGTCCTATTTAAGTCTTATGTGGTAGCCGCCAAGCATTAGGTTAAAGACAGAAACTCGATCAGAACCGAAATATGAAGCGATATCATCTAAAGTGGGACGTCCATCTTTCAGGGCTACTTTGCTGATAGATACCTTGCCATCTCCCAACTTAATTTCCTTCATATCGTGAAAGAAAGAACTGTATTTATGCTTTCCTTCCAAGACTATACGGTTATTGCTGAGTTGGCGGCGAGTCCAAAAAAAGCTGGGCGGTTTGTCGATGTACGCGATACAGGGGTCATTCGGCAAGATATATAAATGTACATGAAGGGAATAAGACCTTTCTTCGCAATGCCGTTTCATGGTCTCCAGGCTTTGACAATGTTTACCCAAATCGTGCAGTTGGAGCTTCTCGTTATCCTTGCGTAGTAGCCGAAGTTGATCAGTCGTAATGTCCTTAAAGATCCCACCATATCTGATGTAATTCACTACATGATCGTCTGCTTCCATGATCCCTTCTATGACATAATTTCCCTGAGTATCTATAGGGTACGTGGCCAACATGGACTCCTTAAAATATCGCAAAACATCCTTTGGACTCAGTTTGAAAACCTGATTGTTAATCACAAATCCAACCATTTCCAAACTCCCAATTGCTTGTTTGAGAGGTTCAAGCGCGAAGAAATCTGCTTCTTGTTGAAGCAAAGCGAACTCGTCGAAACTTTCTGGTAGCACGAGCTTTCCAGACGTCAAGAAATCTAGAACATGTTGGAAAATCTCACCATCTCGGTCGATCAAGTAGTTTCCTTGGTCATCCAATGACAAGTTGTCAAGTTGAGAAAAGAAACTAGCTCGATATCTTGTGATGACAGATTTCGAAGTACGGTAGATCTTTCCACCAACGTTCAAGCCAATTACACTCCCTTTTAATTTCAACTCATCTTTAACAGCCGTTTTCAGTTCGTCAAGCATAAAAAAATCTGCCTCTTGCTCAAGCGAATGGAAGGCATCAAATCGTGCTGGGAGGAGAAGTTTACCGCATCTCAAAAAATTGAGGACATGTCTGAAAATGTCCCCATTACGGTCGATCAGGTAGTTTCCTTGGTCATCTTTCGCAGACGGTCCGTCCCCAGCCCAACAATCGAGCAAACCTTTGAAGAAACTGTTTGGATATCGAGTCAGCAGTGTGGTACGGGACGTGCGATAAATCTTACCACCAATATTCAAACCAACATAGTTATACGATTTCTCGTTGGTCCATGTTCTCGAAGGTCTAGTCCTACCACCCCACCCAGGTCCCCACCTAGCACTCTTCGACATTCCAGTACAAGTTTACCCGTAAAACTTACTAGAAGTTTTCTTGGATATAATAATAAACGGGAGATGACCGGGGGCTATACGCTTGAGCTAGTGCAGTGAATGATTATACCAAGGATATTTTGTGTAAAATCTTCTCGATTATACCGTACACGTGTACACCGCGTACATCTTGGTTTGTTACTAACCGTATGGCCAGCCTATTCCGTTGATTTCAAAGGCGCACATCGCGGCAACGCCCTGTTCGTAGGTGTATAAATCTTGCGCCACATTGTATGAATGCCACGTCACGAGCATGGTTGAGGTTGTAGTAGCTGTTGATAAAAAAAGTGTGATATGCCCTTGGTGCGTGTGGACCACAAAGCAACCATCCTAACCCTTACAAAAAAACCTAATGGTAAATGAATGGTGTTTGAATGGTATAGCATCAATGAAAAATGGTATTTCAATGGTGTGCCAATGGTGGATTCTGTATGGTGAATGGAGTTTCACTGATGGTGGTGTATGATGGTGAATGGTGTTTCAATGGTGAATGGTAGACTGGTCTACCATTCACCATTCAACATCCACCATTGGCCTACCATGCCAATGGTGAATGGCGAGAGACCACGAAGGCAACGTTTAGACAAATACAAATGCAAACATCTTCTCACTCGGGAGCTATATACGCTACCTCGCATTATATCCTTCAAAATGTACGAGTAGATATTGTAGAAAAGTGTTAAAAAATAAATTGCTTGTTTTTATAGTAAACTTTTGTAATACAACAAAACTTCAAAAACTGTGAGGGGTAGTCACTTTCGTCATCTTCACCCCTCTCGTCCACTATGCTCCCTCGCGCTGGCGTACTGATGGGGGGGGGGGGGGGTAGTTGCCCCCCCTACAATAAAATTCATATATGTGGTTATTTCTAATTCGATACCAGTGATTTACAAATGTTGCTGAAATGGCATGAATTTTCCCTGAGCTTCCGTGGGCTCCGTCCCCTGGACCCCACCAAGGCCCTAAGGCGGGCCCCTCGTTGCTCATCTGACCGAAATTAAATGCCTAAGATCCCTGAGCTTCATGGGGTCTCCGCCCCCTGGACCCCACCAGGGTCCTAAGGTGGGTCCCTGGATGCTCATCTGATCGTAAACCCCTGAGCTTCCGGGGGCTCTGCCTCCTGGACCCCACCAAGGGTCCTAAAGCGTGCCGCTGGTTGCTCATCTGGCCGTGTTAAATTCCTAAACCCCTGAGCTTCCGGGGGCTCTGCCCCTGGACCCCCCAGGGCCCTAAGGCGGGCCCCTGGATGCTCATCTGACTGTTATTTAATGCCTAAAGTCGCTGAGCTTCATGGGGGCTCTGCCCCTTTGACCCCACCAAGGGCCCTAAGGCGGCCAATGGATGCTCATCTGATCGTAATTTAATGCTTAAAACCCCTGAGCTTCATGGCGGCTCTGGCCCTTGACCCCCCGTCGGGGCTTTGCCCTTGGACCCAATGCCAATTTACGCTCCACTTGCTTTTCTCTACCTGATCGTAAAAAATATAGCAACCCCCCCCCCATCTGTTACGAATAATTGCATTTCAATAGTCAGAATACGAGTTGCATACATTAATTCTTGCTAGGTAGGACAAATAATTATTATGACTTGTCCTACCCACAACATATGAATGAAATATTTAATGAGGAAAAATCCAAGCTTCATAGCAAATTACTCTAAAAGAATGCAGACAAATCGGAAAAAGCAGATAGATAAAAGTTTGTATGATATTTGACAAACTATAAGAGCTTTACGTGTGTGCATTTTTGAAGTTGCAATCACTTTACATACATGTAAATGCGTATGTGAATTTCATATCAAATTGGTAAAAAACACAAATTTAAAAAAGAAGAAGGAAAGACAAATCTTACTGTGGTGAAGTGTCAGATATACGTTAAAACAAAAACAAATTTGAACGTTAATTTTCATAATATTTTATTCAGGATATCTTTTAAATTTGAAGGACCTATCATAACACCCCCCCCCCCCCCACTCCGGGAACGGAGGGACCGCTTGCGTGTTCCCAAAATCTCCCGCTCGTAACAAAAGAAAAAGGTCTACCCGTATTGACTTGACACAGCGGACTTATGCTGAAGGGGGGGGGGGGGGGTCCTGGGAACACGCATATGCGTACCCTTTATAACACTGAGTGGGGGGGGGGGGCGGGAATAACATGCTATCCATTCATTGTTTTGAATTTGTGCATAACAGAACAATGTGGGTAAGGAAAAAAACAAAACTTAATGATATTTTAGTATTTTTAGTATGACACAGCTGATGATGAATACATCACAATCACAGACCAAATTGCCAATTTGAGACCCGCAGAGAATAAGTGATCATATTATTTTATTTATAAATACACATCTTTATCATTTGTCTCACCTATATCAATTTGTCATCATTCTTTTACTCTTATTTTTCAGATTAAACAAAAATGAAGTTATTAACCTTTTATCACAATAAATCATTACATAATAGGATGCTTACATACATGCCACAGTATAATGTTCTGATCAAATTATAGTTCTACATGCATTATCATTACAATAAAAGTTGGGTTGCCCTTTATATCAACGGCCTTCTCAAGAAATAAGAATAAGCAACTGGTCATTTAGTGTGTACACATATACTTGGGCAGGCGCATACGCAGGGTCGGGGGGGGGGGGTGTATTTTACCCCCCCCCCCGCTAATTCACCGGCTGGCTGATTCGCTCGCCGCCAAAGATTTTCTCACGAATTCGGAAAACAAAAACAAAATAGTGGTCATTATCCCCCCCCCCCCCCCCACCCGCTTATTCACCGGCTGGCTGATTCGCTGCCAAATATATTTCGCGGGGTCACATTAATGATGCAATCCAATTTTAAAACTCCCCTTTGAAAAACATCCTGCGTACGCCACTGTACTTGGGTGTAAAGACTATAAGGAAGTGGAATCCCCATAGGCATTGTAGGCAATGAACCGCTACATGATTTTCACTATTATCACATTTGAACAAACAAATGAAACATTTATAATTATTTCATCATTCTGAACATTTTGAATGGTTTGAGAATTTTGAGAATTATGAAAGTTTAAACATTTTTCCAGTAAAAAAAATGGTGTAGGTAATATCTGCAATGAAATGTTATGTCTTCCTTAAAGAGAAGATTGAGTTATGGGGAGAGGTGATAAATAATTTGTGGGCGTTTTTATTTTTATTATGCAAGTGTGGAAGAACACCAGAGAGAAAAAATGTTCCCTGAAAAGCATGGCTCTTTAAATGCATCATATTCTAAATATGACATGTAACAGCTTAAAATGAACACATTTTTATGCCACATGTTTGTGTAGTCCCATATACATCTTTCTGTGCTTGTTACTTTTACCAAGACTGGGCCAAATTTCTTATAATTTTGATGATGATTCTAGAACCTTGCAGTACACACCAATACTTATATGTTACATGATCATCTTTTTCTGATCGATTCTACACCGTTTCTTCCACAATGCAATCGCATGACCAGAACTCAACTTTATCATCAAGCTCACAATATCAACAATCAAGGCTCGTATAAATATTGACTACATATATTAATACATGAACAATGTGTACATACATTTTAATCATTACTCTGAATAATAAGAACTTTAAGAACTCCTTTGTTTTTGTATCATATATCATAAAATGAATTTTACATATCAGAGAAATAACATTTTTAGCTAATTATTCTATGCAAACATGATCTTCAGTTTTAACAAAATATCTCAAAATTGTTAACATTTCATGTGAGAATTAACCTTTTATCACAATATATCAAAATCATGATAGGCTGCTTACATACATGCCACAGTACAATGTTCTGTACATTACACACTCATGTCAGAATAAATACTCTTCATGTATAAATCTGTATTAGAAATCCCCTCATCTACATCATACAAGTACAGTAGCTGTGATAGAATGGTGAAGAGCGAGAGGGAATGAGAGGGGGAGAGAGAGAGAGAGAGACAGATGCACAAATAATATACATAATGTAGATATACATAAGTATATATTTTTCTTGAGAGAGATAGACAGAGAGAGAGAGAGAGAGAGAGAGAGATGCACACATGCCACATACATAGGTATACATATTATATATATATATATGTATCTCTTTTCAGAGAGAGAGAGAGAGAGAGAGTGAGAGAGAGAGAGAGAGAGAGAGAGAGAGAGGGAGAGATGCACATATGCACCATACATAGGAATACATCATTTGAGAAAGGTAATAATAGGGGGTGCTGTTTACAAAAGCGACGTACAATACAAAGCAAGGTCAACATCAGCAATAAGGCGGAAAAGGGTTTATCATATACAATAATATAACGGGAAGGGGCGGAATCCTAACGGGATGGAAAGAGTGAATGGATGTGCCAGCTGTTTGTTGCGTGGAGGTGGCGTGGTTAATTCACTTGACTCTCAATCCAAGTGTTGAGGGTTCCAATCCCATCCCGGCACTCTCGTCCTTCGACGAGACATTAATCCACATTTTCCATTCTCCATCCAGGTTTAAATTGATACCTGGCCGGGGTGATAATAATTGCAGCGTTCTCATGAAGAGCATCGATGGATTATTATCATTCTTACTATTATTATCATTCTTACTATTATTATCATTTTGATTATAATTATTATTATCATTATCATTTACTATAATTTTTCTATTTTTAAAAAAAATCATCTTTAAACGGAAGGACTCTTTAAGCGAATAACCAATATTCACACCATGCTGAATGTGCCACTGGGTAAAACACAATCCGAAACTAAGGAATCTGTTTATAAATTCAGATTCAGATTTTCAGATTCAAAAGAAAATTATTAACTTCCTATAATTTAATGAATATAGAATGATCTCACATTTACAAACGTGAAGGGAGATTGCGAAATTTTCTGAAAGCATGAAGCTTAATTGTGATGGCGTCGCCATATAACAATACAAACGCATTTTAGACTAATTATTAAATCAAATTAAGAGAGAGAGAGAGAGAGAGAGAGACGCTTCTGAAGGAAAAAGGGATTTTTTTTAGAAGGATGCTAATGTGATAGTCCTAAGGACATTGACTAAATGATGGTAACTTCTAGGTAGAATTGAGAATAATGGTAACTTGTAGTAACGTGAAATAACCACAACTACCAAGTGTATCAACACTGCCGGGCATTCTGGTGGAAAAATATGAAACAAAATCCTGCAGTTCAATCCACCCATCTCCTTGTTTTATTTTCTGCACATCTACTTGTCCAACAGTCATACTGCTACTCCCAATTGCACATTGAGTAACCTTGCCGTCACGAAAGAAATCGCGAATGAGATGACCATCGGCGTTAGTACCGAAGAAAGATGGCGCCTTGTTGGTGTAAACAACGCAAGGTTCATGGACACAGCGGGCATTCTGACGATGATCAAATATTATATGAAGGAATATGCTTTCGTCTTCTCTTTTCCCTTGAGCTTGGGCGGCCTCAATGCTTTTCAGATGTAACGTCTTCAATGCATACAG
Source organism: Strongylocentrotus droebachiensis (assembly GCA_035222895.1). Taxonomy (NCBI): domain Eukaryota; kingdom Metazoa; phylum Echinodermata; class Echinoidea; order Camarodonta; family Strongylocentrotidae; genus Strongylocentrotus; species Strongylocentrotus droebachiensis. The sequence goes on along the minus strand of JAVYIG010000181.1, from coordinate 159,567 downwards.
CCTGAAAATGTCGGCCTCTCTCTTTAGACGCTTTACTTCGTCATATGTCATGTCCTTGAAGATTCCGCCATGTTTGATGTAGTGAATTAAGTAGTGTACCGCATCAACGGACCTCTCTATGATGTAGTTCCCTTGAGGGTCCGTGGGGACTTGGAACTCACCACCCAACATGGTGGCGAAGAGCGAATCTTTCTCTCTCAGCACGTCTTCCCGACGAAGCTTGAATACCTGGCCGTTGATCACGTACCCAACCATTCTCACCCGTTTCCCCATCACCATTTTCTGAAGCTCCTCTAACTTGAAGAATTCCGCCTCCCGTTCAAGCAAATCGAACTCGTTGAATCCTTCCGGTAGTACGAGTTCTCCAGACCTTAGGAAATTGAGAACATGGCGAAATATCTCACCATCTTGGTCGATGAGGTAGTTTCCTTGGTCATCTTTGGCAGGCGGGTAACGATGTAGCATGTCCTGGAACAAACTGTTCGGGACACTGGTTAAAGTGACCCTCGACGTCCTGTAGATCTTACCACCAACATTCAAACTAACGTCCCCATTGGCTCTTTTCATGTCTTTCAACGCCATCTTGAGTTCCCCAAGCAAGAAGAAATCTGCCTCGCGTTCGAGCAGATGAAAATCACTGAACTCTTCAGGAAGCACCATCCTCCCGTACCTCAAGAAGTTGAGAACATGGCGAAACATTTCACCATCTCGATCAATTAAGAAGTTTCCCTGATCATCCTTGGGAGGCGGGGCACTTCCTTCTAGCATAGAACCAAAGAAACTGTTCGAATACCGCGTCAGAGTGGCACAAGATGTTTGGTAAAACTTCCCACCAACGTTTAAACCAATATAGTCATCAGAAGCCTTGGCAGAATCCATCATTGTTGTTGTATTTGGAGTTGCGGGTTGGCATCCATTCTACATCTTCCCAGCATTGACGATTGACACGCAATAGAATGTTAATACATGCGTGCATTTCTGATGAAGCACTCGACCTGTCAGTGACTCAGACTCGTATCGACGATTAGCCTTTTTCGAGAGTGAAAGGTGTTTATTTTTCTGCACCCACCGTCATAAACGCATTGTCTTATTATTCGCACATAAATAAAGATAAAGTGGAATAATGAATTATATCATCAAAACCCACTCTATTTTTTCCTCATTCGTTATGTGACGGGTCTTGAGGAAGCCACAAGTTGATTATTTTTATTCCTTGATTATTTGATGTGAATGGTGATAGTGTTGAATCAAGGCTAATATTATGGGGCCTCTTCTGCAATTCATTAAATATAATTCGCAGTTGTTCCCTATGTATTTCTGCTTTCCGTATTACCATATCATCTACTTCTGTTTATTTCATGATTCGTATGAACGCCGAACGCTTGCCATAAGGTTAATTAATGCCGCTCTGTCAGTGGAATTTAACTCGCCTGTTTAGGTGTTTGTAGATTTATACGCACGTTGTGCGCCGAAGCCTCCAAGCTCAAACCCCTAATTTAGGTTCATTTTAGTAGAAAATGGTACTCACTAATAGGACTTTGGATGAAAATATGGGATTTGCACTTTAGTGCGGATATGCATGGTTGAAAAATTGTTCTAAAAACAAACTGATGCAACCCGTGCTTAAGGACAAGATCAAAAATTTAGGGGTCATCCTTAGGGATTTTCCAACACAAAATCACACCCCAAGTTAAGGAGGGGGGGGGGGGGGGGGGGTTGCAAAAAGCAACATATTAGATCGGTACATCCCCTTACACCGTATTTGTCGACTAATCCCTGTTGTAAATATTATTGTTGATAGTAAATGTAAGATAGATATTGTAAGATGCGGCGCCTACCGGAGGCCCCAAGTATGTATAATGCCTGTGGGGCACCAAAGTCATTAGTTTCAGAAGCTCGTCTTCTCTATTATCGGTCTTCTTTTAATCATCCACAGATTCCTTTTCCAACCCAGGCGGGCGGTGGGGGTATCAGCTGTCTTCAAAAGTCCTGACAAGCAAGGAGGAAGAAGAAGAAGAAGAAGAAGAAGAAGAAGAAGAAGTAGAAGAAGAAGAAGAGGAAGAGGAAGAATAAGGGAAAGGGCATGAATATTCGTTTTTATCATGTGATATAGGCAATGTATGAAAAATTAATAGATTTTTTTTGGGGGGAGGTGGGCATGTGCCCCTGTGCCCACTGGATCAGCCACCGCTTGGCCTCTCTCAATGTGTCTAGGAGAAGTTCCGTGATCTATAAAATGTAATAAGTCAACAAATTCTTCCCCTCTCTATAATTGCAGTCTCCGTTCATTTTGGGGTGATTGGTTGCCCCTTCTCTCCCCCTTATTATCTCTATCGCTCTCTCCTCGTCTCTCAATCTAGATCTCTATTTTGTCACTTTTAATAATAAGTCTTCCTTCATAATAATTTTAGGGCTTTTTTTGTTGGTTGTCAGAGAATTTTGAGTAAAAAATGAATCCCGCGAATAAAACGATCTCTTTCACATTTTTCTTTCAATATATATTATTTTGTTCTCTCTCTCTACCTCACACACGCACACCTTCACTTTTACCCCTATTTTTTCCACGCACACGCACACACACACTCTCTCACCCTTCTCTCTCTCTCTCTCTCTCTTTCTCTCTCTTTTTATCATGTTCATGATTCTTCATTAATAACAGTGTACATTCTCCCCCTCCTCTCGCTATATATATATATCTTACTCTCTCTGCCATGCACATCAAATTCTATTTCCCTCATTTTCAACACTGCGCTTTGCAATAATTGACATTAATTTTGTGAGCAAACTGGATGAAAACAATTATTTTTTCAAACGTGAACTTTAAAAAAACAAACATATTCTAATTAACAAATATGAATGAAGTTGGAATGACATACATGACGGTCATAACCCCAAAATTACAGGTTATAATGTACATTTTAATGTCAAAAGCAAGACTCTATTCATTAGTCTGAAATACATATACATGATTTTAAATGATCAATATTAAACCAACCACGAGTCATGATCAAAATACCCTAATAGTGGTATACATATACGTCAATTAATATCATCAGTCTCAAATACCATAGTAATGATATACATAATTATGCATTCACGAAAATCCACTTCTTCCTTTTATCAAATACAAAGTTATTGATCAAAATCATGACAGGAAAAAAATAGCCGAACATTGTCATCGTCGAAAGGCGGATTTTAGAAGCATGTCATGTATGCTATGAATGCCATGTTTAACCAATGTTTGGAGCCAGAAGGGCGTTAACACATATTTGGAAACTAAAGCAAATTTCACCATGATAACTTACTCAAATATAATTAGACACTGCATCGAATTTGCACTGGAACAAAATCATATCTCTACAGATTTTCATTACCTGACAGTTACATGTATTTCAATAAATTTTGACAGAATAAGCCAGTTCATAGATACAATCTGCACATGGGCAAATAAAGGTCATATGTAAACCCACCAAGACGAATACGATACGTGCTCATGAAAGTTATGTAACCATCATCCATGTATTCACCGATGGGACATTCTCTGATACGCAGGTGGAATTCTTCTTCTCAAGAGGGCAAACAAAAGGTGTCAGTCATGAAGCACCCCATCACTCTGTCAGTGAGTATTCTAAAATGCACAAAGCGGGACGTCTCCATATGCAAGTGTAAAAGATATGTGGATATTTTGGGATCATTATTTCAAAGCTAACTACAAACCTGTCTGTTCTACTTCATTTCCTCTATGATTATCAGTTAATGCTCGTCATGCAGACCTCGTCGGAGACGGTAATAATATAAATGTGACACACATGAATGATAAAATCTTTAGGATTCTGTCATTAAATCACGAAGCACTCTGCGCCCCAGCCCCCCCCCCCCCCCCCCCCACTCAGTGTCAATACGGGTGGGCTCTGCGCACAATAAATTGGCGTCACATCAAAATAGTGACATTATTGTCTCTCAGAGGTCGAGGTCTGTCCTAAGAAAATCGGTGGCCGATAAAACCAGTTGATGAAGAAAAGTGTGGGGGGGGGGGGCTCATTTGCCATAGATCTTGCCCACAATAACAATTTTCACAGAGGGAGAGGAACCATTTAGGAACCATTTATTCTTACAGTTATCGTTATTGGTGAGGGCTGACCAGCGCTTCAGCGTCATCATACCAAGTCACTTTATAGTGAGGGATCGGATGTATATCCCTCTAAAAGACATCCCATGCGAAAACAAACTTCAAAACGGCTCAAAATCCAATCGAGTGCAATCAGCACTGAGTTGAACTCGTAGGGTATTGGCAGGACTTCTACCCAACTGTTTGCAAAAGTAAGAAATTATATCTTCAACGCTTACATTTTCACTTCTATTGATTCTTTCCAAGACTGCCATTCCAGCAAACACACCTTTCATGATTTCACTGACATAGGGACAAACACGACTGTGATCCTGAAAATTCTTGTAGACAAAACAAGGACTGTTCACACAGTGATAGAAGTGCAGGTAGCGTAGAGCGTTTCGTCGGTTTTGCATGAACTTGATGCTTTCGATATGTTCTTTAAACACGTCGAGTCCGAAGTAGTCTGCTTCGTTCAGAAGACGATTTACTTCATCTAGCGTGATGGCAGTGAGAACGCCACCGTCTCTGAGATAGGCCAATATGTGATGGAACAGACTGCCGTCTCTATTCATGACGTAGTTTCCTTGAGGATCTCTGGTGACTTCTATCTCTCCAGCCAGCATCCTGGGGAAGAAAGCGCCACTCTCCTTCATCAAGGTTTCTTTCGTGGTATTGAAAACCTTGCCGTCGTCAAATAGCAGTCCAACGGACATCCTGTTTTGGATCACCTTCTTGAGTTCATCGAGCAAGAAGAAGTCCGCCTCACTCTCAAGTAGTTCATACTCCTTGAATCCTTCTGGTAGGGTCAAAAGCTCACCCGACCTTAAGAAGTTGAGGACGTGGCGGAAGATCTCGCCATCCCGGTCGATCAGGTAGTTCCCTTGGTCATCTCTTTTAGAAGGAATGGTGCCTTCGAGCAGGAGAGAAAAGAAACTGATCGGATATTTTGTCAAGGTGTTCCGAGAGGTCTGGTAGATCTTACCACCGACATTCAAACCGACGCCTCCGTCGTCAAATAGCAGTCCATCGGACATCCTGTTTCGAATCACCATCTTGAGTTCATCGAGCTGGAAGAAGTCCGCCTGACTCTCAAGTAGTTTGAACTCCGTGAATCCTTCCGGTAGGGTCAAAAGTTCACCTGACCTTAAGAAGTTGAGGACGTGGCGGAAGATCTTGCCATCCTGGTCGATCAGGTAGTTCCCTTGGTCATCCTTTTTAGAAGGAATAGTGCCTTCGAGTTCGAGCAGGGTAGAAAAGAAACTGTCCGGATATTTTGTCAAGGTGTTCCGAGAGGTCTGGTAGATCTCACCACCGACATTCAAACCGACGCCCGAATCATTTACAATCTGAGTGACTGACGCCATTTTCGTTGTAGTATTAATATTCCTAGCCGTTATGGTATCAATGTATTCATCCTTTTCTCAATTATGTATTAATAGCTTGTGTGGAAATGGTACATATCCTGCACTGCGAACGAGAATTGAAGAAAAAAAAATTGTCTAGCCTTCTACGATTTCTTACTTGTATTAATTGTCCCCATCTTTCTCTTCCATACAATCCTTACAACTCATGAAACAATCAGAAAATTACCAGGAACATCAAAATCACATTTTAAATCTAATAATGAATGCTTGGTAATTTCAAACCTTCGAAATTGCTAAATTCTATCGGTTTAGTTATTAAAGCGCATTGAACCGAGGCTATTTTGTGGCACTTTGAACTTACTGGGTATTTCCCACAGAGTTGTAAAATACAGCTCTGTGGGAAGTACGTTACAGTTCAGTGGTATTTCCCGTTGAACTTAACAACATTATGTCATCACGAGTCAGCTTACCTGCATGTCTTTATTTAGAACACAGGCATAACAGGCAAAACCGACGTGAGCTCCGTTGTATGCAAAATTGCATACCCAAGTTCCCCGTTGCGACTTTGATTGATATCGTATTTGCATTTTCATACATGAAGGTTACTACTGTATGGATTTGTAATGTACATTGTATGTTGGTATGATGGGGGTTTGGGTGTCCGGCCACTAAACAAACATAAAGCCTTCTTGTTTTGCAATTAGATTTTAACGGAAAATATTCATGAAATAGCACTAGGTGGTATGAATATTGTCAATACCCCCCCCCCCCCTCCCCAAGATAGACAAGGACAACCCCCATGAGGACAATTACCCCGACCCGGCCCTGTTCATTAAAGGGGAAGTCCACCCTGGTAAGAAGTTGGTTTTAATACTAAAAAAGCGGATTTATTTCGGGGAGTAATTGTCTGGGGGATAATTGTCCTTGGGGGTAATAATTGTCCAGGGGGTAATTAATTGTCCTAGAACAGTCATTATAAAATGTTCATACCGTACCATGTATATCCAGAGGTTCTAGGACATGATGTAAGAGATAAGAGGCCTGCTGCTGCATACATTTATGTTTCTCATTTCTAGTTACAAAACAATGACAGTATTTCAGTATCAATGTTAAATCTGGACCCTCAAATATGTTCGCATAATCTGAAAAAAATATCAAATTACGAAAAAATTACGAAAATTCGTGTTTTTGTGACCAACAAGAACTTGGCAAATAAACGTAGAAATATGCTTTACAAAAATTGATATATGTTTATTCGTAAAAATAGAGAATATTAAATTTATGGGTTTACGCCAACCATTCACTTATTATCAACGCATTGAGCCCAAACAATCCAAAGGTCGTAAAGAACATATTTGCCTTCAGCGCTTGTAGGTACGTTTGTCGAGTGTCAACAAAAATCTCGAGATGTATGGAACATGATCAATATTAAACAAGATCGGACACCAGATTTGTGTTATTTATATGCATCGTGACAGATTGGACATTGGTACACTAGCTGCGAGACGACTTTGAACACGTAGCCAACGTAAAGGCCGGTAAAACGCCCCTGTTGATTTAATATGCGCAGGCGAATCATTTTGATTTGAATGTTGGCGAGGAATGTCTGCTTGACGATTTTTCGGCAACTCTTACTCGCGATAGTGGTCGCATATTTGTAGTCTGTCAGCTCATGATGATCACATTAAGTTTGTTAATTTAAGCCATCACCATGGCTGCTTCGATAGCTTGGAGTCATACGTTGGTCTGAATTATCGCGGAAAAGCAGACCTGACCTCGTACAACTATTACTCGCGATAACAATATTTCCTTCTCTTAATTATTGATGGCATATGCCGTGTGCCAGATTATGAACACAGCACGGGGATCACAGTTGATTTGATAATAGATATGGAATCATACGTTAGTTTGAATGTTGGCGGGAAAGTCTACCAGACGTCTCGGACAACTCTCACACGCGATTCCGATAGTTTCTTCGCTTTGCTACTAAGTGGTCGCATACCGTCTGCTAGAGATGACGAAGGACGATATAGGATCGATCGCGACGGTGAACTCTTTCGACATGTCCTCAATTTCTTGAGATTGCAGAAGTTAGTGCTACCTGAGGGATACAACGAACTGAAGCTGCTGCAAGAAGAGGCGGATTTCTTCCAGCTAGATTCGATGAAAAAAGAGGTACAGGATCTGATCGGAGATGAAGATAGTTCGCATTCGCCTTTGGCTTTGGAACTGATTAAATTGAGCGTCGGCGGGAAATTCTTCCAGACGACACGCGACACCCTACATCGGGAGCCCGATTCGTTCTTCACCGACATGCTTAATGGAGAGACGATGACGCAAAGAGAAGTAAATGGGACTTACGTAATCGACAGGGATGGTGACAAATTCTGCAACGTTCTGGAATACTTGAGACTCGGTTGGATTCTACTCGACGATGCCTCGCACAGCATAGAACTTCTTCGAAACGAGGCGAACTTCTTCAGACTGAAAATCCTGGAAGAGCAAATCAAAAGCGTGCATCGCCTGCGCGGATCAAGAGCAACGACACCTAAACCTTCCATGGATTTATATTACTACCTCGCGAGCAGGTTCTGCGTTATTTACACCAACACCAAAGACCTGATTGGAAAAACGTGCTTTCTACCTCTGACTTTGGACAACTTTTACACCACATGCGGACAAGTCTACGTCGTATCTTTCCACCTAGAGAGAAGCAGAGGGGGAACCTCCACAGATGAGAGTCATACGATTCCTGGGTATGGAAAGAGCATTGTGAACTACCCTTCGAACAAAGAAGAACTTATGACGTACATCGGGCACAGAACTCAGATTTGGGAATATAAAAAGATACAGTTGAATGCAGATTGTTACAAGTTTACTTTTTGAAACATCATTATCCATGGTACTAGCTAAATGGAGGTTAAAACGGTATTTGGGCTAGTTCAAGATATTTTGTCACATAATGTTAACCGACCATCACAGATCACAGTATAGTGTATATGTTATAAGAATTAGTGTAGATGCGGAGATCCCGGGGGTGGGGGTAGCCTACTATGTAACCCCCCCCCCATGTTATGTATATGTTTATGCTAAAATGCTCACGGTAAAGGATTTTATATTGCATTAATCCCACCTATATGAGTCAATACACAAATAAAACAATATATAAGTCATACTAATAGGCCCATTCTCAAATGTTATAATTATTATCAATAAACATAAATTGATAAAAAATGACACCTCCAAAAAAGTCATACATTTCAAAAGTTTGATAATGACTGACAGGTTGTAACTTGATTCCATCTTATTTGCCCTACAGACGCACAGACATACTTAAAATGATTGCCTTGGCAAAGCCTCAGTTTTATAAATGATTGCTTTACCTAGGCTGCCGCCGTACATATTTCTTGCGTATTTATCTGCATAATTAACTTTGAAGTAAACATAATTGTTTTGAAAACTATGTTTCAGTAGTCATTGTAATGGTGTTTTCGTTTCGTGGTGTTACTGGTGTGGTTGTGTGTATGAAGCCAGAATGTTCTATTCAGCGCATGCTTCGCCCGTCCACAATCACTAAAACATTTGAGCTATTGGGAGTTCATCTAAATTTTGCCTAAAAGTATTAACCAAATTGCACGAATCCAGTGCAATTGCGCAATTGACGCTAAAATGCGTCAGTAAATAATCCCCCAGGGCGGCGGAGCGACTTCCAAAGTGGGGAGAGGGAAGGGGGCATCAACAAAAAAGGGCACCGACAAAGGGAAATCTATAAGCGAAAATACACACCTTTTTTTTTTAGACATTGGTATATACCGGCCCCTACATTGTGATTACATTATCAGGGATGATTTCCTATATTTGTTTCTCTTTATACACAATAAAAGATATTGCTTAATACTTTACATTTGGGTGTGATGGGCTGAACATTCATTTGCGAGCGAGCGAAAAAAATTGGGGTCGCAGTGCGAAAAATGACATCCTATAAAGAGGAAAAGAGTCAATCCTGATGGGATTATAAGCACATCCTTATGACGGAAGACTGAAAAGACCTTTGATAAGTAACATAATCATATAATCTATAAGTGCGAGCGAGCGTAGCGTGCCAGCTTTGAGGAAATAGCTCTTAGTCGCTTGTAATAAGGGGCGCTTTTAATGATGAGGGAAAAGGAGACATTTATCGAAATGGATAATACACTTATTAGAAAAGAAAAGGTGCACGTGTTCGTACAAAGGGTATGTATTATAAGTGAAAATGGGGCACTTCCTACACCTACAAAAAAAGTTACTAACCAGGGATGAAAAAAGCACTTATGAGAATGGAAAATGTGCATTTGTTGACGGAAAAGGGTACCCATCAGACTTTAATTGGGGCATTAATAAGAGGTGAAAAGGGGGCATTTATGGAAGGGGATAGGTCCCTTATTAGAAAGGAAAAGAGGCACGTATCATTGCTTAAAGTGAAGTTCTCAGATGTGAAAAGGGGTACTCATTGTACCTGAAAAAGGGCACTTATGAGAATGCAAAAGGGGCACTTATAATAAAGGAAAATGTGCTATAGTTGAAAGAAAAGAGGCACCGATCAGATTTTGATAGGGGCATTTATCGGAAGTGAAAAGGGGGCTTTAATGAGGGGGGGTAGTTGCTCTTATTAAAGAGAAAAAGAGGCTCATGTTATAATAAACAGGGCACTTATCAAAAGGGAGTAATTAAGAAAAGGGGAATGGGCACTTATAAGAAGGAAAAAAGAGCATTTGTTATAGAAGAGAAGGGGCACATGTCAAATAAAAGGGGAAGTTATTAGAGGTGAAAAGGGACGCTCATCATAGGTGAAGAGAGCACTTATTAGGAGGGGAAGGGGCACTTATCAAATTAAAACGAGTATTTCTCAATTTCGAATAGGGAGCAATTATCGGAGGTGAAGGGGGCACTTTATCTTTAGTGAAAAGAAGTAACCTCTCGTACCTAAAAAGGGTCATTTACAAGAGATGAAAAGGGGCATTTATGAGTAGGGGAAGGTGCTCTTTTTTAAAATAAATGGGGGCACTCATTTGCATCATTAGGAACGCTCATCATAGATGAAATGAGCACTTATTAGAAAGGAAAAGGGGCACATGTGAAAATATAAGGTGCGCCTATCCAGGAGTACTTTTTACAAAGAAAAAGGGGCACTTTTCAAAGTAAAAAGGGCGCCACTCAGATTTGAGTCTTTCTATGTAAAAAAGGGCAATTTTTAGGTACTTGAAAAAGTGGGAGGGGGCCATGTGGCCCCACTAGTACGTGTATGAGATTCGAATATCTGGCGATGACAGCAATAAAGACCTATGGCAAGACATGATTTAATACGGTTTTAACTTTGCTTGCTTTGCAGATCCATTCTTGCTTATTATTTGCTCCTCTCTTTTTATCCTTCTTCTCTCAGTCTCTCTTTAAACGATTGCTTTCCTTCCAAATAGACTGTCACATTCCACTCTACACTCTCTTCTCTATTTCCCCTTCTTTTCCCATAAATCTTCCTGAAGACAACAAATGACAAATTTTAACTCTCTTGTTACATGTAATCATCATGATACCTTTATTATATTCAAGAAAAAGTTTTACATAAATGTATTCCTAGCAAAACACTTTTGAATCATATTTCAATGATTGAATCCTTTAGCATGTGATAGGTTTCAATACTCGTTTCAAGACTAACCACTCGATCATTACACCTCTCGAGCTGAGAGCCTTGCTAATTATTAATTGGGCTGCTTTGGAAATTATTTTCACAATCATCAGGATCCAAAGTCTATTAGCATTCAAAATGACATGTACTCAGTAATAGCTTTGACTGAATGCATGTTATTTGTTACATCCTCTTGCATCAGTCAATGCTTGAAATGTCTTTATTTAAAAAACCTGATGTTTGTAAGGAGGAAGTCACAGATGACCAATTCAAAAACAGACGGAGACTCATTATTATTGCCTAATTCTATCTCTTCCTTATACTCCAAAGAGAGAATAGGGACTGAAAAGTGATACAAGCTATTACAAGTATCGCTTATCCTTCAATTTTACCAGACCTGAAACGGTTTCTTTTGTAAGATCTTTCAGGAGCTCTGATGACTAAGGAAAGGGTTATGCTTTTCCCAAAACAAATGTGTCCCAGACAAAACAACTCACTCCACTTTCTGTTCTCTTCTAAGCATTTTAGACACATTTTCCAATTGGTTTGAAGCCTTGTATTCTTGGCTTCAACATGTTCATTTCTGGACTACTCAACAGATTGACAGGTGATTTGCATCTTAGCATGACGGTACTCATAGACTCAAAGGACACCTTTTGGGATGCATGGATGACCCCCTTCTCCATTTTCGAATGGAAATCTGCATGGTCCAGTGCAACATGTATATCTTCACGAGTTCTTGGGGTGCTGAATGAAAGCGCAAAGGACACATCTCACAAGGCATATCAATGAAGTTCTGTTTCTTAGCCATTGTCGTATCTGATGGACTACATAGTGGTCAAGCTCACTCAGCAGATCTGCAGGAGTACAGTGAGGCATTGATCTCAGGCTCAATAGATTCACCTCTTCCTCTCCTCTGAAAGGTTTTAATTTCAGAAAAAAACTATGGAGCGGCAAAACTCACTAGGTAGATCTAAGGTGCTGATTGCAGGCTCGCACCATCATCTCTCTTTGTCTTTGACCAATTTTATTTTATGAAAAATTCAAGTCTGCACAAGATTCTTGAGGCATTTATTCCTCAGTGTACATCGGTTGCTTTCCATCGTCACCTGGACATCGTCTGAAGGGAAGCTAGACATCGTCTGAAGGTCACCTGGACATTGTCTGAAGGTCACCTGGACATCGTCTGAAGGGAAGCTAAAAGCTCCTTGTACGACCTCACTTCAGCCTCCAGCTCTTCAAACTATCAAAAACAAAGGAAATAGAATAGAACGTAGATGAGTGAGTGTAGTTAGAGCCTTTAAGGATACTGTTTGATTTTCACCATGACAGCTCAGTTGTATATTCCATGTGCTTCAAAAAAAAAATGACCAAGTCAGGTTAACAGTTAACAGAGGAAAAGAAAAATGACTTTCTCCTTAGGAATACTGGAAATTGAATGTTCTAGTATTTAATTAACTATCTACAGATAACAACTGAATTACTAATTTTCCTTGAAAATGTGATGTTTTTTATTTTTCATAAATCAAGAATGAAATAGGGCTTTTGTAGAATATTTTTTAGATGATCAAGCTTTAATATGTCACATTTTCAAGCAATATAAATCGGGACAATAACATTTTTCACACTAAAAAGTTACAAAAACTTGGTAAGGGTATGAATAATTTGTTGATTGTAAAGATCATCTAAATTTCGAGATATTTCGATGAGGTAAAAAAAGAGAAGACTTTTATCAAACTCAGCTCTACTGACATATGCATATAATTGAACTTGTGAAAGTATGGAGCTCCTATTTTTTTGGTACTCATTCATAATTATTACCCTATTTTTGTGCACTACTTTTTTGCACTATAAAATTGAGTCAATATGGCTTAAAATGAAAGTTACTTGTTTGTATAACCTCAGCCAGCACCAACCTACCTTAGTTCTATTGCTAAGTTGGATCCTTTCTGGGACTTTGAGCTCGTAGTTTGGAATGGCCATGGCTGTCTTGAGCTTGCTCACCTGGTGCTCTGCCTTCACCTGCCGAGCTTGCAAACGGTCAGCAGCAGCTTTGTTTGATGCTTCCTATATAACAACAACGATAACAATAATAAAGTATTTATATGGTGTATTACAGTATTTTCCATATATAAATCATGTCCCAATGCGCTTTACGATTAAACAGAAGATGTGAGTTTTGAGATATTTGTATTTAGAGATTGCTGGTTGTGAAGAAATCTGGGTAGGTTATTCCAGTTTGGATGAGGAAAGTTTTCAATAATTGTGTTTTTTCTTTTTGTTCCCAAATGTCAATGATATCTAACTTCACAAATCCTGAAGCAAAAAAAAAAAAATACTTTAAATAGTTCCAGGACACTAAGAGGGTTAGTCAATTAAAGACCCCACATGATGCTCTTGACTAAACATAGTCAGATTGATTGTTTAAAGGAGAATTTACATAACACCAAGACAAGGGCTTTGATTAAAAATACCTGGATACATTAAATCAGTTTGTCATCATTATTTCAAAATGTCAATTCACTAACCTGAAGATGCAGATAAGCAGTACATTTGCTTCCCACAGCCAGGGCTGCACTTCCAGGGGGAGGGGCCTCACCGGAGGAGATGTCTACATGAGATGATCTGGTCAGTGTGGCAAGTGGGTGATGCAGTCTTCTAAGATTTGACAACACTCCCTCATCCTGACATGTGATACCCACTGAAGTTATAAAATATGAAATAAATGGAAATGACCTTGATAACAACAGAATTGCTACTTGCTGAAATCTACAGCTTGTAATCAAATATCCTTCAGATTAAAAATAAATGACAAAAATTGTCCTATAGCAATTGATAGATATAATATTCCAATTACGATAACCTGTTATATCTAAAATAAAATTGCCACAAGTGTGTGTTTCCACAGTAAAGTAATACACTCATGATGTTCACATCATTAACTTCAATGGATGCTAAAGCAATTACATTGGAATATGTTACAAATCACACAACAACAAAATGTCACAGCAATTATACTGAACATAGTTAAAAATTATATGTTCATATATTGTAAAAGAACTCAATCTTGCATAAGCTTTTAACTCTTTTCCCGCTTCGTTCGACTAGCGGAACATACAGCGGGCTGCCAACTTCGACTCAAGTCACATTTCATTCACAATACACACGGAACGCATTTAATTCTATTGTACGCACACACACAATAGTAACGCGTGCTTCGCATTGTATACACATCACACTTCATTGCACCGCTTTCGCAGACATTGTTTACATTGACATTTTCCGAGAAAAATTGAGTTTTTGAAACTGCTTTTGCAAATATTCTGATGAGCTAGGAAGGCCCCTATTAGGAGGAGACGGGACTTCTTCATTTTTTTTAATTTTTTTTTTTACGTGTGCAGTAATACTTTCATACTGCGATAACATTTTGACAAGCAATGCATACAGTGAAAATGTTAGGTTTTTGTTATTCTTTGAATACATAACTGTCATGACTGTGTCAAGTTTAATTTACATAATGGTCCATTATCTAAGCTATGATAAATAATGATAATGCAGTTATTTTGTTATGTGTTCTGATTTGTATACATTCATGATGTAATTTTTTGGTATGCTTTCACCAGGAAGCTGAACTAAATGTTGGGGTTGTGTGGAATAACAATGTACAATTTGATCTGCAATAGATGAATGCCTTATTTTCGGGTTGTGTGGAATAACAATATAGTTACAATTTGATATGCAATATATGAATGCCTTATTTTCGGGTTGTGTGGAATAACAATATAGTTACAATTTGATTTGCAAATTTGATTGTCTTGTGTCATTTATTGTTTTCAAAAAAGTGACTGTTTTTTTTTTATGGGAGTTCTTATTCAACACTTTTTAGAGTGTGGTTGAGTTGTGGGATGAGATGAGATGCATGTAGAGAAGTTGAGTGACTAACAAGGAAAGTTTGGATGATAGAGAATTAAATAGAGTGAAAGCGTTTTGTAGCATTGAGGGAATAATTCAACATAAAGTACCCTAGCTCTCTCTCTTCGCCTGTCTCTATTTCTCTATACCTGACTTTCTCTGTCTCCGTCCCTTTTCCTTCTATCTCTCTCTTTCTATCTATCCTCCTCTCTGTCTGCCTGTCTCTTTCGCAATCTGATTGTCTCTTCTCTCTCTCTCTCTCTCTCTCTCTCATTTCTCTCCCTATCTGCCTGTCTCTTTCTTCTTCCCCTCTCCCTGCCTATATCTTCTTTTCACTCTCACTTTCTCTATCTGCCGCTCTCTCTCTCTCTCTCTCTCTCTCTCCTTGTTTCTTATTTCTCTCTGCCCCTCTGTATCTCCTCATCCTCACTTTCTCTTTCTGCCTTTCTTTCTCTGTCTGCCTATCTGTCTTTCTCTCTCCGTGTCTCTTCTTATTTATATCCCTATCTGCCTATCTCTTTCTTCTTCCCCTCCCCCTCTATCTCTATCTTCTCACTCTCACTTTCTGTATCTGCTTATCTCTTTCTTTCTCTCTCTCTCTCTCTCTATCTCTCCCTGTCTCTTGTTATTTCTCTCCCTATCTGCCTGTCTCTTTCTTCCTCCTCTCTCTCTGCCTCTCTCTATCTTGTTCTCACTCTCATTATCTCAACCTGCCTCTGTCTTTCTCTGTCTGCCTATCTGTCTTTCTCTCTCCGTGTCTCTTCTTATTTATATCCCTATCTGCCTGTCTCTTTCTTCTTCCCCTCCCCCTCTATCTCTATCTTCTCACTCTCATTTTCTGTATCTGCTTATATCTCTTTCTTTCTCTCTCTCTCTCTATCTCTCCCTGTCTCTTCTTATTTCTTTCCCAATCTGCCTGTCTCTTCGTTCTTATTCTCTTTCTTTCTCTCTCCCTCTCTCTGTCTACCTCTTGTTATAATGAACATGTCAATATGAGACTACATATGTAGACGAATATATTTTATTCTTATTTATTATACATCAGCTTTCTACAATTCATAACTTAGTACATGTTTCAAGCATACATTATGTTCATGGCTTGCCTTATTAGTGTAGAAAATCAATAAGTTCTTCTATTCATGTCTTTCAATTCTAATAGCTTGCACAGCTTTGCAAGTAATAATAGAATGTTACACCATCTTACCTACAGACACAATAAAGGTCATCAAAGTACGATCAAGAGACAGGAAGTCTATTCAAAAGTACCCAGGGTCAATTTCAATAGGAGATTAGTTCATTGTCGGCTTACTCTTTATTCAATCCTAAATTACCAGGCTCATTGTGACCTTCAACACATGAATTTGGTATGTAGTGAAAGCTCATGAATACATCTTTTCAATGAACTAACTCAGGACATAAACCTCCATAACAAAGTATTAGATATAAGAGGTATAGAATACCCTTCTAAACGAAAACTTGGATACAAAATGTATAGTTGATAATCTCAAAATTTATGATAATATACATTACAAAAATGATACCATTGGCAAGACTATTAATTTCTATACAATATTGCTACACAAAGTTTTTCATTACAGTACACCAATCAAAAGTTATTGCGAGTTGAATAAGCATAGTCCATGCAGAACCCCTCCTAAGGTGGCACCCTAAAAACAATGTGGCACAGGGGGGATTGTGTACGTGGCGGGCAAAGAGTTAAAAAGCTTTGAGAAAATAACATGTATACTCAATGATGTAATCCTGATACAGATCGAAGGTCGTGACCTTCGAGGTCATTGATTTACTTACCTTTAGACTGTCCTCTCTTCAATCCCAGCATTCCCTCCAGTGACCTAACTGCATGAACTACTTCCAGCATGACCTCAACTTGTTCCTCTACTGTCTCATCTATGAACGAGTACTATGGAGAAAGAAATATTGGTAGAAATTAGTGTGATCTATTTAGTCTATTAATCAATGAACAAATGAGAACTTTCTAGGCTCATATTACATGATAAATTTCCAATTGATGAAAGAATTATGAAGCACAGAATTTCCTTATTTCCTAAGAATGAAGGAGGAAATCAAGTATGCGTGTAACTTTTGCATTAACTGACAGTGTGCTTATCTAAACAGAAAATTTCACATATTTTATGTATCATATCCTTATATAATAAACTGTACAAGATACAGAAAGAACTGCCCCTCCCCTTTCCAAGAGGCATTCCATCACAAGAAAAATGCAGACACCCTCAATTCTGTGTTTTAATTTTAAAAAAATATAAAAAAATGTTCCACTTCAAGTCTTTAGAGTCACCCCCCCCCATGTGCTGCTACAGTTGACAACCATCTTACCTCTTGCAAGGTAGGGTACGGAGCTACACAGATACTAGGACACTCGTCATTCTGTTGCCTTGGCAACCTCTGAAACAACTCTTCAGTCAGAAAGGGCATGATGGGATGCATGAGACGAAGGGCGCCATCTATCACTGTGTGAAGAACATTGGCTGACGTCATACCTTCCTCTGTCTCAGTCTTGCTTAAAGGCTCTTTGATGCACTCCTGTATTTACGAGGTATGAAATAATCATGCATAAATAAAACTATAAGTGTAATATCAAAACACAAGGCAAATTCTGAATTGATGATTTGTTGAGTTCTGATAAAGGAGAAAATAATTAATTTTATTTGTTCAACTTGCATGCAGCAGAATATCACGTTTAGTAATTGCACATGAGAAAGATTTCTCCCTTAATACCCTGATATATTTCCATACATGCCTACAGACAGTTAAACAATTTGGACCAAATTGTGATATAACTTATACGTAGTCCATTTTTTCATTATATGGAATTATAAACAATATTTAGTAGAATTGTTATCATTTTGATAATTCCAGAATCTTTGAATACATAACCGTTCTCAAGCATTGGACCGTTGACTTTTTCCGATAATGACCAGTACCAACATTAATCTCAAAACTGGCACTAAATCAAACAACTAGAGAATTTTGTGACAAAAATACCCTTTAAAAATAATTGCAATCTTTTGTTCCTGACAATTTTTGTCATTAAATACCAGAAATACCAGTCTCCGAGCTCAGAACCTTACCAGATAAACATCACACAGGTTGTGCACCCAGAACCTATAGAGGGCAGTTGTCACCATCGGAAGGTCCACCTCATTGAACCCTTTATGGCAGGCCTGTATGGTGGTTGCCAGTTTGTGGAGAATCCAGAGATCCATTGGAGTAGCCGAACGTAAAACCTTGAAAAAGAGCAGATTACGTAAACAAGATCAATATAGTACTTTTTAGGTGCATTGATGGATATTACCCTGGGATAGATACTTAAGTAAAATGCAAAAGTGGCTTATGGATGAAATCTTAGAGCTATTAAAAACATAAGATATTATCGACCTCAAACACAGAGTCTGATCATTATGAATGAATTCAAACTTGGATATTACACTTTATAATTTTATGGATCAAATCTTGAATGTGTAAAAGTATTCTTGTTAAACGTTAATTTAATATGCCACACATATATCCATATTATCACATGAACAAGCAATATATTTTTTAAAGTCTATTTGCTCCTTTGGGATAACTACATTCAGGATAGCCTGACAATTGTTTAAAAAATACAGCAAAATGCCATGATCCATTTCAAATAACATCCAGATTTTGAAGACATACATTTTCTCTATAATGTACAAAATCATGTTACACATTTTCAAATTCTCTCTTGGTTTTTGCTATAGTAATTGAAATAGATGAAAATGAATCATTTTAAATGAGATTGTCTTCACATCATCAGTATCATTATTATGTAGGGCTATTATTTTTGTCAATACCAAAATGTATCCATCTTTTGTCTGAGCCTTTAATTTACATGTGAGCGAACCAAATATCCATGTTGAATGACATTGGATAATTAAATGCGTTGATTACCTACCTCATTGATGGGCTTTAGGCTGAAATCCTTTTCAAAGGCAGATAGGGCAAACTTGCTAGCATTCCAGATCTTGTTACAGAAATGTCTGTACTCTAAGACCTGGCCTACATTCAAGTTGATATCTTGACCTACCAGGAATCAAAACATGACAAGATGAAAATGACTATGTCTCTAGTATGCCACTGCCTTTATGTGTGTTCATTGATAAATGATCCTGTGACATTTAACATTTGACCTCACGAACCTAAACTTTTCATTTAATCCGTTCATGCTTGTACATACTTGAGCCAAGTTTATTCAAGTTTTGGTAAGTTATCACGGTAATAAGATATTTTCTTGGAATTTTAACACTTCAATGACCCTGTGATCTTTCACCTTTGGGAAACCCGAGTAATTTCAATGTAACTTCTCTAATTTTCTTCTACTGAAATCAAGATGACTTATATACTAATAATGCAGCTCTTCAGACTTTCCAAACATGATCTTCATGATTTTAGCCTTCATCATAGAATGAATTTTATTCAGTTTATTATCTTGGCTATGGCCAGGATAATCATGAAGAGAACTATGACTCGCTCGCATGCATCACTCACCTTGGGAGTTGTAAGAAGCGAGGGCAAACCTTAGTGCATCCGTTCCACACTCTGGGATGCCCTGTGGGAAATCTGACCTCTGACCTTTCATCGCGACCTTCAGTTCTTTGGGGTCAAGCTTCAGGTTGCCATGGAGGAGGCTGGATTGCAATTGCTGCACGATACACATACACAGAAAGCATTGGAAGCATGGCAAGGTAATGGCATTGATAGTGTGCTTGTGATTTCTAATAATAAAGTCAAACCTACTTTAGTGACCACCTGTATAGAAAGACCACCTGTCTACAGAGACCACATTTTTTATTTCCCTTAAAAATGGTTTCTATTCGACGGACAGAGTGTTTTCGACTGTAACCTAATCTGCATCTATGAACCAAGGAAGGGGCACGTTAACACACAACGCAGGCATCAATCATTCTCTTGGGTTGGAATCGAATCCACGATCTTTGGTTTGAACAGACAGAGGATTTACCGACTGAGCCAACTCGCCTCCTCAAAGGCTGTATGAGTTGTAACTGCTATAATGGAGCTTTGCCTTGCCAGCCTACTCAATTCTGTTTCATAATTAGGCCTAAAAAAAATGATGTTGTATTATCTTTTAGGTGCCAAAACATGGGTCGGTCGGTCTGAACTTTTTAATTTTTTTTTAAAACTTTTTTTTGATGCTCCCTCTTTGGGCTGACATTTCTTAGTTTTGAAAGCTTTAATACATATTTTTTTATTCATTAAACTTTTTTTCTTCTAAAAAACGGTAAAAAATTAAAACGTTTTGAAAAAAACGACCGTAGATTTCAAGATTTTTGGGTCGGTCGAAAGGGCAATACAACATGTTTTTTTTAGGCCTTAGAGACGTTATAATACGGAAATGCGGACTGCAACAAAATATTATTATTATTATTATTATGAAGATGAGGGGTTTCTATACCTCTAGAGAGACACCACGGATGACATCTAGAGGATCAATCACATTCCCGAGGGATTTGCTCATCTTACGACCATGGGCATCTCTCACCATAGAATGAAGGTACACCTGAAATATCAGACGTTTGGTCAAAATTATAAATCAGACCAAAAAAAGTTATAATTTACGTACATCTATTGAGAAAAACATTATCAAATTAGCTAGGTAAAGGTTAAATTTTGAAACAAATTGGATACAAATTCTTTATGAATGAAATGCACAAAGACTTGCTGAAAATCACATGTACTGAGGGGCAACCAGCAAGTTCATGTACAATTACAGTTATGTGTTCAAACAATTGAGACTACTTGGTTTCTTTGTTCTTAACTCAGCTATTATATATTTTGTAACAAGTTTGTAACAGATAACAAACATCTGTAGTCTTGAATGTTAATCTTATTGGGTTCTTTTAGAATTCTACTTTTCATAATTACTAAAACAGGGCTGTCAACCCTCCCGCATTTGGAGGGAGTCTCACGCCACCACGCTCATTTCCTGCTCTCCATTTCTCCCGCTCTCCCGCAATCTCTGAGGTGGGGTAGTGAGCACTTCGATTTTGAATTTTTTTTTTTCTTACTCAACACCCCCCCCCCCTTCCCTGTTCAGCCCCCAAAAAATTGCATACTACGATCTCCCTCCAAGCAGTTCCCCAAAGTTGACAACCCTGACTAAAACTTATTACAAATATAGGTATAATTACTAGGACAACCATATGGATAGAATAGAGGAGAGACATACCTTGTGGAATGGGAGTTCTCCTGTCAGCTGTTGGCCCATCATCACCATCCTTGCTACCCAGAAGAAAAGGATATCATAGCCAGTCTCTAACACAGAGCTGGGGTAATACTCCTGAAGGTCTGGTGTCTACAATCATAACA
Source organism: Strongylocentrotus droebachiensis (assembly GCA_035222895.1). Taxonomy (NCBI): domain Eukaryota; kingdom Metazoa; phylum Echinodermata; class Echinoidea; order Camarodonta; family Strongylocentrotidae; genus Strongylocentrotus; species Strongylocentrotus droebachiensis. The sequence continues at coordinate 138,131 of JAVYIG010000181.1, read as the reverse complement.
GAGAGAGACAGACAGAGGGAAAGAGAGAGAGGGAGGACGGGAGAGAGGGGTGGGGGATAAAGAGAGAGAGAGAGAGAAGGAGGGAGAGAGGGGGAGAGATACAGAAAGAGAGTGAGAAAGAGAGAGAGATATAGGGGGAGAGATACAGAGAGAGAGAGAGAGAGAAAGACAGAGGAGGGAGAGAGCGAAAGAGGGAGATAGAGAGAGAGAGAGAGAGAGAAAAACCCTGATCAACACTGTTGTGCTACATAAGCAAAGTTCAATATAGTACTGGCAGGGTGCTACATAAATGTTTCTTTCCACTAGCCCAATTGAGTAAGTAAAGTATAAAATTGCTTGCCAAAGCATAAATTCCACTTGCCCTATTTTTAGACTCGAGAAGATGATTGTCTAAATGTTTGAAATTGTATACAAGATCAGAGAGCATTTACAATCATTGTGGTGGTCTACACAGTGTATTTTTCCTTAATAAAATGTATTAGAGAGTCTTTTGCTGGTCAGTCAACTTGCCCTGTCAGGTATTTTTATACAGAAAATTCAGTCATCCATGTTGTCAGGGATATGGTTTTCTGGCGCTCCGATCTGGTTATTTGAAAATACATCGCAAGAAAATGGGTCAACATTTTTCCGTCTAAACAAGAACAAACATTACCTGATGAATGAAAAGATCATTTTTATACAATAACAGCTTAATAGCACCGATTACAATTACCTTGTGAGGCCAGCCGTGCACAGCGAATGGAAAGAGAGCTGAAGAGAACCATGTGTCTAAGACATCCTCATCTAGAAATACAAATAAATGAAGGTTTCATCTTATTCTTCTAATATCCAGCTAACTTTACATGAAGGTTTGTCTACAGATGAAATAATGATGGCATGCTACCTTAGATGCTTCTCCAGTTCCTTCAATCTATCCATCCACCCATCTACATATATCTATCTATTTATCTTTTCATCTAACTATCTATCTAGCTTTCTATCTATCTATGCATCTATTGAGAAGTATCTGACTAAATGTAAGTCTATATGAATGTAATGACTTTCTGTCTACATGTACATGTATATGTCTATTTATAAGTCTACCGGTATCTATTTATCTATTTTAATATGCCCTCTTACCTTGAGTAAGCAAGATTCGATGACCATCTACTCCATATTTTTTGCTTGCTTTTTCTCTGGCCTCCTCCTCAGTGTGTCCACTCACCCAACGATCACTTTCCTATCAAACAAAACAAAAATTATAAGACTTGTATTTTAAATAATTTATTATTGTATTATTTTTTAACGGCTAACTATCAGATATCAGCTCAGTAATGGTCACCATATTTTCAACTGGCTTAGTGTGTTATAGGTGGTGTGTCCCTTTTGCAGGCTGAAAATATAAACAAGAGATAATACCAACTAAAAACTCCCCTGAAAAGATTAGAATTGGCAGTTGCTTTCAGGTGGAATTATATCGACCAAAAAAAAGTCACTCACTCACTCAATAGTGTCTGATAGTAAATTCTAGAAAGTAAACAGGTTTCCTTGCATAACTTGAATACTAGGACAATGCTTACGTTTAAATTTCACAGATAGGACCTACATGACATACTCATAAATCCTGCAAAGTTCTACAGAATTCAACACTACCTTTATCAAAATGAAACTTGGAAGTGAAATTGGTGCACGAACTACAACAACCTATAAACCAAAATACTAAATAGTATATGTTAGTCTGTGTGTTTTTAACCATTACTCTTTACTGCTGCAGTCACAATGAGCAACTTGGACATGAAGTAGGTATAGTACACACATACCCCAGTGGAATATATAAACACATTTTACCAGTACTTTTTTCCCTCTACAATGGTGATCCCACCCTATCTACAAGACAGTATCAATGTCCTTTGAACACTTATTTACATCTGCCACTCTCCACCCTTGTGTAGTAAATTAAAACCTGATAGGACGTAAACTCTCAAATGTGGGCAGCTTTGGCGTAATAGCAGGACTTTATGAGTGCAAGGAGCAGCCCCTTGGATGGAAATGTGTGCAATATGCGCCTCGGAATAGAAATTCTAGATAGACGGCGCAATAGAAATGCCTACTATTATCATTATTATTCATATAAATGTAGCTGTCAAGAGCCTACACTGAGCACTATTTGTATAAGAGTAGGGGGAAACCCCGGTGTAGTGGTCTACCTGCACACCCCCAATCAGTTATAATGGGAGGAAAGACCCGAGGGTTACAGTGATTCAATATCTTTTTGAGTGCTTTAAGAAGCCCCTAAGGTGGCTGTTATTACTACATTACCTTGTGTATTCAAATTCTTTAGGCTTGTGTTGAAACAAAAAAGCAAGAAATAGCCAAAGTTTGCTAACACAAGGCCATATTTACCATCATGTCAGCAGGATCCATCCCTTGTATTTCCACGCGGTACGCAGGAATACGGTGACCCCACCAAAGCTGACGGGATATACACCAATCTCTGTAGGGGTGAGGAGATTTATAGAAAAAACACGTCCAGAATCCTTTTAAATGCTGTTTTGATTTTATTTTTTAGAAAGTGGAAATATTCACGTACTGAATTTTGAAAGCCCAAAATTTGCCCTCAAAATAAAGTAATACAACTATTTTTACAGTGCACTGCATGTGATGATAGTCCTCTGGTTTCGCAAACAAAATGATGGAACTGACAAACTGCACATCAGATTGAGGGGCTTGACCATACTTTACATGAACCTTTTATTGTCCTTGGTTCGGACTAAAGGAACAAACAGTGGACTGCTACAGTCAACTTTTGTTACACATACAATGAAAAGGTTTCATGTACCAGTATTCTAAATAATGTGGCAGTTTAAAGTGAGTAAACAGCCGATAACATTTTTTTGGGGAGAAAAGCAAAACCTGATGACTCCTGCATCAAAAGAAAAAATCAATCAATGGTTATCATTTTTGACTAAAATCAATGAAAAGTCTCTAGTATAAGCCTAAATAAAAGATGTTGTATTGCCCGTTAGGTGCCAAAACATGGGTCGGTCGGTCAGAAATCTTTTTTTTTTCGTTTCCCTCTTTGGGCTGATATTTTTCAGTTTTGAAATGCATTAATATTTTTTTCTCTAAAAAACAGTAAAAAAAAAAAAAAAAAAAAGTTGCCCATAGATTTCAAGATTTTTGGATCGGTCGCAAAGGACAATACATCATCTTTTTTTGTTTACTAAAGGCCTTATGAGAAGTCTCTAGTATTATGAAAATGCTGGATTCATTAAAGAGAACATACCTGACATTTGTAAGCCAATGCCTCCATGTCTTGTGGTACACAGCAGGTATTATCTCCAGTTCACCAGTCTCAACCGATCTCAGTGCTCTCTGGCCCATCTCAGAACACTTCACAAACCACTGAGATTTGAGAAGTGGCTCAACAATGTCACCTGACCGACTGCACAGTGAAAGAGAAGGATTCAAGAGAGAGGCAAGAGAGATAGACAGAGAGGGGGAGAGGGAGAAAGAGAGAGAGAGAGAGAGAGAGAGACAGACAGAGACAGACAGACAGACAATGATACATCTATCAATAACAACATTTTTTAGGGATATTAAGTATCTAAAATTCTTTTAACCTCCCCGGTATATGTTTGAATACCACTTGAATCTTGATAAAACATGCATGTTTGATGTACTGCAGCCCTGAGGCTCATCATACAACAGGTTAATCAATTTAGAATCGCAATATGCTTTCGTTTCATTGATTAGCTTAGTTTTTAATTCTTTGTCATATTGAGCACAAAATCCCTTTCATAGAATTGAAGTAAAACACAGCATACTGCTGTTTTAGTTAATCATAACATCAGATTTTGGAATTTCTACTGCAAGGGCAATAACTAGTTTACAGTCGAATCAAAGTCTCAGATTTGTATATCAACATTTTGAGTATAAGTTTTACTTGCTCTTATCCTTTGTGAAGGGAATATAAAAACAACTGAAATGCGGACTGCAAACCCTTCCAAATATGAAATCAAACGCACATGATTCTTAAGATAAAATAATACTAATAATGACATCTTACCTACAAATTGGGAGAGACATAGGGTTGTCCTCTGTTCTTCTATACAATCCTCTATCTTTGAGTGCTTGTATGACAGCCTGGCGGGCAACAAAACGCTTCATTCCCTTTGTATAAAAACATTCACAAGAAATACATGTACATTACTGTTCACACTTAAATAAAGGACATTGCAAGGATTTTTCAAGGTGAAAATCATAATTGAATACTCTCCTCAAATTATAGTGGCAAAATTACAGTAATTTTTCTTTTGAAATTTGAATTTTGCAACTGGCAGTATTTTATCCACCCCATCTGTTGTGTACGAAATGAGGGCATCAATTTTCTCTTATGGAGTCTTTTGATATGAAAGTTTCATAAACTCACTTGCTGCTACAGGTAAATTTGGAGATACATTTTAGAGGGCTTGCTATTAACTCAACTGACCTCCTGAAAAGTAGTTTCTATATACATTTCTAGATAAGTTTCCTCCAGTTTGAACCGTCTATGAATGCCATCATACTTATCAGAATATGAATGCCAACATCAGAGCAATGAGCATTTCAAAAGAACTTCCAAAATACAGAGATGTTATGAAACAATGTGCTACGTATATAATTCAATACAATTATGGAATATACTAAGATTTATTATACTTGGAACTCAGTTCCCTCAGCTACGATTTTGCCTTCCTCATCGATGACATTGAGAGAGTCAAGGTCATGCCTCTGTCCCATCTCACAGTCGTTGTAATCATGAGCAGGAGTGATCTTCACAGCGCCTGCAATTGAAGACTATACATGGTGAAATTCTGAGTCATAGCTGTGATGTAGTGTTGGTATTTGTGAACATTTATTTTCGAGGCCAGAAAGTCGAAGTAAAATCTATTTATATTATTCATTGATGATTTTCACAATTTTTGAAGCTTGAAGGATATAACTGTTGTCTCTAAATTAATTATTTTGGTTGAAATTTCAAAGGTCCCATCACTTGAAATGATATTACACAAAAACAGTTCACATAACTGTGGGCAGCAAAATGACTTGATCCACGGCAATTAGACCTTTAAGAAATCTGCTCTTTGCTAAATTAACCTGTCATATAATTACCTATTTACCATTCTGATTGACGGTAATTAAGTCATTCATAGGCCAACCGTTCAATGGGCATTTGTCCTAGGGGGTACCAGGTGTTTTCTTGGGGGGGGGGGGGGGGGGCGGGGTTCTTGTGCGGAGGATGAGTGTCCGTTACTTTGATCAAGTACAAGTAATAAAACTTGGGTGTGAGAATTTTTATGATTATACAAATAATATCATGGATTTTCTGTTACGAGCTCTCTGGAAATATCAATTAAAGCCCAACTGCACTACTTATTGCTACTTGCGCCCTCTATATAGCAAACAATGCCTAATTGGTACCGGTTGGTCCCCCATGATCCACTTTTTCTTATGTTGAGGGCTGATTGGATGAGATAACCACCGGTCAGTGACCTTGCAGGGAGGTCTAATCCCTCCTGGCCAAACTAGTGCAGATAGGCTTTAAAATCAGAGTACTGACCGGTGCCATAGGCCATGTCCACTGCCTCGTCATCTATGACCGGTACTCTACGTCCAGTGAAAGGATGGACAGCTGACTGACCAATCAGATGGCTGTATCTGTCGTCATGGGGATGAACCGCTATCCCAGTATCACCAAGCATCGTCTCCGGGCGGGTGGTAGCTACGACTATCTCTGCATCTGTAATAGAGTTATGAAACCGTAACAAATCATGATCAAAGAAAATAGCAGAGCTGCCAACCTTGTACAACCAAAAAAAGGAACCATGATGGCAAAAAGAAGGAATTTCAAGCAAAAAAAGGAATTTCAAGCAAAATAATTTATTAAAACGAAACTTACAACCACGTGGACACACTTCCAATGCAGAAATGTTCATTCCTAATGCTGTTTTTTTACCATATTAGGACCTATAGTTTATTTACAAGTCAGTATTTTGGGGATTGTTATTTTGGTAGTATCAGCATTTCATTCTTTTTGAGAATATATTTCTCTTCAAGTATATTTTAACCTTAGTTTTCAAAACAAAACAAAACAAATAATTCAAAAACCTATTTTATGAGGAAAAACATAATGGTTGGCAGCTCTGAAATAGATTCCTAGCCCTTTAGGGCCATTTTAGAGAGCAGTAAAAGGGTCTAAAAAATGACATTTGGATGAAGATTGGATGGCATGCTAGAAACAATCACAGAAGTATTTTGGTTGCAGCGGTTTACTGCACCACATCAGAACAAGCGAGCCCTGAACAAGCCCTCAACAAACATGGTTTATGTATATATCAGAAAATGTATATGCCTTGCTGCTGTTCGATTTATTTTATATCACACATTCAGTTGACCGACCCGCTTCCATGCAGACAGAAAGATTTTGTTCGGACGCTTGTATTATTTTAGCGAATTTACCGTTACCTTAGTCAGCTGTTATATTCGCGCCTTGTTCCTTTTAGTTTCCGTTTATATTGATCAATTTCGGCTTTTTGTTTCACTCTTGCATTTTACTCTGATGAGTGCAAGTCGACATGCTTTAGTATGGCACTTTTCAACGCTATTCTCTGTTTTTGTACTACCAATCATCTTTTCAGTATATCACTATTGTTAACTTTAATCAGCATTTCAAGTATAAAATTATAGGTGATAAAACATCAACCACAGCATGAAGGGAAATACAACTTACCTGATCCCTCTATGGGATAAGCAAAGTAGGTTAGAACCCCAAACTCCACAGGATCAGCGTAACCAGGGACCTTCAGTGATGAACGGCCAGGAAGCGACATTTGATCAACCTGGTTATAGAAAATACAAATAGCATTAAAATAAAGACAGAATATTCAGCTAATTTTTGGTCTTTTAAAGTGCATTTTTATTAGAATAAACTTCAATTCTATGGCTAATGTTTATGTTATTCAATAATTAAAAAAAGGAGACATATCATAGGTTCGTTCTTTTCTCTTGAATTCATTCTTTGCTCTTCTGCAAATGGAAAATAAAAGTCTCCTTATACTAATCATGGTATAAGCATTGCATTGTTTCTAGTCGGAAATTAAACCTGTATCAAAACGTTTCTATAATTATGAGTGAATAAACATCAGCGGCAAAGAAAGAATTTGACAAGAAGGTTTAGTACCAATTGATGGCATGGACAGTATACCAAAAGCTGCTAAAAATCCTCATGATCTATCCTAGATTTTTTTCTCAATATCAAAATGGCCAAGTTGAGAGTGCAAGACTAGCTGGCATCCAAAAGCAGCATAAATGAGAATGACCCCTAAAATGTTCAGTTTATATATAACCACAAATATTCATTTCGTGGTAATGGTACAGTGTTTTTAGCGAAGCACTGCACTTGATCAGTCGCTCTCGATCGTAGCTAGTCACTTTGCTGCGAGTTTCCAGCCCAGGCAGAAATACATTGTGTTCCATATGTATGCTTGTTGGTTATACAGAGAGGTTTCCCAACGCTCAAACATATACGTGGTATTTGCACAATATTTCATCTTTCAATTATAAATACTGTGCTACATAAATGAGCAATTGGCCTATAAAACTGACAAAAAATTCATATTTGACCCAAAAGTTTGAAATCATGCTTGCAACATAACCAAATCAGCTATTTCTTTCTTGATCCAAGGTAAAAATACGGGAAACCTTTGACCTACCTCAATATCAGAAATAGCAGAGTTAAGAGTACAAGACCAGTTGACCAACTGACTTGACCGATAGATGATGCCTTCGTCATGGAGACGGACAAATGCTTCCCGTACTGCATGGGAGAATTTCTAAAAAACAAAACACAAAACACAAATTACTACTTTCAAATATATCTCTATATCACATATTCACACATGCATATTGACTCTGAAAACATATCATGAACTCTGCAGATGCATAAATGAATTCTTTATATTCAATCTGAAAATCTTGAAAATTTTAATCAAGCTTTTCACAAATATATCAAACCTTTATATGCCACACAAATAATCTTCCTGTGCTGCGTTCCATTCAAGATTATTTAACTGTTTCAAATGTAAGAGGCCACACAGAGAGGCGAAGAAAGCAACCACAGCATTAAACATATATATATATATATATATATATATATGTAACTCTTTATACATGTAGATTTCACTCATTATAATGCATACTATTATTGTTCTATGTGATCTTACTTCCTGACAAATCCACACTGAACTATACACAACATCACTCCACATTGTTGCTAGTCCAGAATCCGGCCGGTTCTTTATATTCCCTACACTTGATTCAATTAAGCCACCGAAGATGGCGTTATCAACGAACCTAAACGCTCACCAGCCCTATGGCCCACTTGGGCATCCTAATCGAAGGATCACACCATCTTTGGCTGGCAGCGAGTAAGTAGGGGGAGGTTGCATTGTGTTGGTGTGGTGCAGTGGAGATCAAAATTAAGTCGGCCAGATTCTAGACTACATTGTTGCATGCACACTGATCACTAAGATATAAAATACATGTAGAATTGGTAATGATCACTCTAATAGACCAGTTCAGGGTTAGCACATGTCCCAAATGACCCCAAATATCCACAGATCTTTAAAACATGAAGAGGTCCCACTTTGTACATTTTGAAATAATCACTCCTACAGCGATGGTGGTGCTACATAAATAGCCTTTGTTTTCAAAGAATACTTCCACCTGTGTATCATGGAGTGCACTGCTTGTGCATAAATGAATAATGATTATATAACTTTCATGAGCATGTATCCAGTATTTTGTCTCCGTGTATTTCACAATTTGGTCTGCAATGACCTTTATCTGCTCATGCTCAGACTGCAACTATGAACTGGCTTATTAATATTAGTTTCAACAAATATCCTACTTGATCCATGGTGAAGTTATCTCTATCCCAGTCCAATGATGCTCCTAGCTGCCTCAACTGCTGGTATATCTCACCTCCTTTCCTATATAGATGAGAGAAATCATAAACATGTAAGTAACAAATAAAGAAAATGACTTGATAGCATGAACGAATCAACTAAAGAAAGATTACAGATTGAATTCAAAGAAAAAAAAAGACATGAAGAATAAAGAATTAAATGATGACATGAATAAACGAGGAAATTAAAAAATAAAAGCACAAAAAACATGAATCTACAGTAAGAAAATTTTCAAGAATAAAAAAACAACAACAAAAGCCAAGGTAAGAATCAAAACCTAGAGAATGATTGTGACAAAATCAAAAATGCGAGAAAGAATGAAAATATGAAGTGAAAGTATGAAAGAATAGAAAGATGAAAAGAATCAAACAAACACAAAAATAAAAATAGCAAGAAAACTCACTCTTCCTTCCATCTCCAGACCTCCTTGATAAACTCCTCCCTTCCCATGTCTTGCCTGGTGATCCCTTTCTCATGATGTAGCTGCTTCTCAACTACTACCTGTGTGGCAATGCCTGCATGGTCACAGCCTGGTATCCACAGAGAGGGAACACCCACCATTCTCTTCCTGGGTAATACAAAAAAGGATATCAAAAAATGATATGCTGTAAAGAAATATTGTTGACATGTAATATCTAGTGAACAATGCTTCCTGAAGTCAGTCAGCCAGTGATTAAATTGGAGATTTGCCTCTACTACTTGACACAAATTATGGTCCCCAAATTTGAACTCCAGACCCCTAAATTCACCATATTTTGCTTACAACTCTTAATTCATGCACCCAAAACTGAAATTGTAATCTGAGCCATGTAGAAAAGTGGAATATGGAACCTGGCAAGGCTATGTCTTTGGCAGGAATGCCCCTGGCCTGTCTTAAGGATTATCATTGAAAATGTCTTTTAAAGGATTATTATTGGTATTGAAAATGTTTTTAACGTAATCATTATTGAAAATGTTGTTATACTCAGTTGTAAGACACTTTCTCTGGTGACAATTACTCTGCTATCAATTTTGTATAGTAACAGAATTCTGACATCAACTCGGACCACACACTAAACCTACTGCCAACCCTTACCCTAGACTAAATGTGTAAAACCCAACTGCAATCCATCTCAATCCTATATCTTTGAGGAAATAAAGCCCAGAGCAATTGTCACTGGAGCAGTTGTCATAGCCCCGTTATAATTACCATCTGATGAGGCTATCTTGGATGGTAGTTGTTAGGGTGTGGCCCAGATGAAGGACACCGGTAACATTGGGTGGAGGCAGACACATCACAAAGGGCTCCTTCTCTTCCACTGGATTCCGCCATCTTGTCTAGACAAAACATAGCATGCAGTAAACCATAAGTTAGATGGAATATAATTAGGTAAGATGGCGTATTGAAATGTAATGGCATGAAAAGACATGCTAAATAATTGTTGAAAATTATGATATTATCACATAGACATAGAACCAGATCAGTTGGATATAGAGCTGGTAAATGCATATCTCGATAAGGCTTTATGTTAGCTTAACTTTCATTTAGCTGGATATTCAAAAAAAGAATATTTGATTAAAAACATCACTAACTTTAATGCATTTTGTGTCTTGGACGCATTTTGTCAAGCTACCTCAACGAAAGTCATTTTTGTAGATACCATTAGATCATGTCTTTACAAACATGGAAAATGCATACATGATTGTGAGGCCACTTGAGAAAGCAGCTTAAGAGAGCATAGTAACATTCCTCTTCATACTAAGAACGTAATTTCAAGAAATAGAATGATTGAAACTATTCATCAAGCAATCAAACACAATCAGCAATTTTTGTTTGTTAAGAGATCAAATCAGTGAGGTAATTGAAAGTGTTTTTATTGTTTTAAAGGTAATACAAAGTTTGGGGAAATTTTGAAAATTGGGTGGATAGTGATTCTTTACAATTTTGATATATTTGGATGCCCCTGTGGATGTATTAGAAGCACTAAAAGATTTAGCCCCTAAAACACTTCTGCTTTCGAGAAAAATTGATTATACAAATTTACCGGTGCTCCCGGTAAATGTTAATAAATTTCAAATAGCGCCTACGGCCGTACAATGGTAGCTGCGACTATGAAAATCTCAGAATATGTAGTTGTGATAAATATTTTCCAAACGGGATTAGCTGATTGGTCAATTTTAGTTAATAAACATTGTTTCATAGCGTTATTAATATTCTGACCTTGAGAGGGAGCTATACAACAAAAAGAGTTTATTATTTACAATTTCATAACTTTAGACTCGATTTCAACTGCGACAACGATCACTGAATATTGTAGGATCGCATATGCTTCCAATATGTTCATTTGAACCAAATTCATGATCCCATACCAAAACTTTGTATTACCTTTAATGTTGTGATTGTTGCCCTACATTATTTTATATATCAATTCTGAACTAAACGCTTATATCCCCCCCCCCCCCCCCCCCACCCTCCATTTAGGGTGCCATTAAAGTCCTCGAGTAATAATCCTCCTGGAAACGAAATCATCCCATCCAAGTATTTATAAAGCCCCAATATCTAGTTGCCTAAACAAAGGCGCAGATAAGACTGAAAAAATACCAAAAATGTCTGTTCTTGATTCTAACTGGGAAAGACAAAAAAACAGTGACTAATCGTAAGCAATCTGAAATAGGTATGTCTCTAGTTGAGTTCTGAAAGTGAATAACTGGTGATAAGAGTGAAGGATTAGAAGGATCATAAAAGCTTACCAGAGATTCTGGTTTGAAGAATCCCATCTTGTGCCACCAGTCATACCAACATGCTTCCACATAGCTGGGACTGTATGATCTAGGAAGTGCCATGCTCACATCTACATCAAAACAACAAGGGCGGTGATGAGTTAGTTCAAATATATTTAAACATTTAATCCAAACAAACATACATTATTTCCTTCTTGTTGGATACGTGTTACAAACAGAACGACAAACATAAGCCTAAAGAACCGCTCAAGGCTCAATACATGTAGCATCCATTTGCAGGAAAATAAGATTGGTGTAATGCAATGAAGTTCAAATTGAGATTGCTACACATGGAAATGTCCTAATGTGTAACATGTATACTAGTAGAAAATGGACAAGTATACATGCGGTTTTAATGCAAATCCATTTTTATACTCATGTGTTCAAAACAACTTTTTTGTTGTTGTCAACAATAAATTATTGTACATACTGTATGATGGTGAAGAAATCAGAAGAAAAAATTCTAAATAATTCCAAAGGATTTGTACTGGTAGTTTTTCAATTAAATTTTCTTGTAGTCTATAATCTTCAACAGAGGTAAGTGCCATGATGTGCACTCTTAACAATTGATTAATGAATCCTCTGATTCCCATCTTATACAGAACTACCTGGTTCCCACAAAGCTAAAAATAGTTTCATGACCCATTGCCTTTGATCCATAACGCTTGAGCAATACCTTTCTTATCTCCTGCAGGAGTGGGTATATCATAGGTGACAATCTCCTTCTTGCTCCAGCTCTTCTGGCCAGCTCCTTGCCTCCTGCTTCCAGGAGCCTCCTCTCCATCTCTCTGGATCTCATCAATCTTCTCCCTCCGCCTCCTTCGTTTCTCCGCCTTGGCTCTCTGCCTGTCTCCGGCTCCAGGTGAGGTTGAGTCCACACCAGGAGACGAACTAGAGCCATCTGAAGCACTCTCACACTGGCTAGTGTGAAGTCCCCTCCTGTTGATCAGGTATGCTGTCCTAGGAGCACCTTGTACGTTGCTGTAGCTGGAGTGTCCTAGGAAATGTTTACTCAAGGTAGTGTGAACCTGCTTGTAGCCGATAACGCATCTTCCTTTTTGAATGTGAACGAGCCACAGAGCTGGGCTGTTCTTCAGAGGTATGTACCACTGTTGGATGCCTCTATGAAGCATGCTGGCATTGTGGAACTCACTTGTGTTCTTTCACAAGGCCTACTTGCCTGCTTTGGCTGGATGGGGAACCAAACAAATCAAAGGTATTTAAACAAAAATCATGAAAGCCAAAAAATATGATTGTAGGGCCCTCAAGGAGAACAGTGTCAATACTGATGAGGTTTTACCCAGTTAAAAAGACATACATGTAACGTATCTGAATCCAAGCCGTGACAGATAAAGAACAGAAGTTGAATAATCAACATTGAATTAAATTCTTAATACTTTTTGTTTGTAGGAAAAAAAACATTAAGACATCCTCTATTGATTCTCAAAACTCTCAAACACTGCTAGACATAACTCACCAGAATTCACTAAAAATCGGCACTTTAAGTTTAGTGATAAATGATGACACCGACATTGTAAATAGCAGCAAAAAATTTAAATCAGATATATGCATATGCTAGTTTTCACTGGTGTACAATTGAATATACACATCTCTTGAGTCTGGACAGGCTAGCCTAGGGTGCAATTAAAATCGTTCCTTAAATTCAACTGAAGGAGCGAAGCTGTTGGTGTTACCGATATTCTTCTTCTTCTTCTTCTTCCTCCTTTTGAGTACAGACCTACATGTATTTACAGAGTATTATTGTACTATACTGGGGGTGTGTGCAGGTGGACAACTACACCAGGGTTTCCCCCTACTCTTATACGAATAGTGCAGTGGGTTCTTAACGTGCAAAGGTAGTGACTCTTCTCTACAGGGGGCCTCCATTTAACGTCCCAGCCGAGGGATGGAGTGTTTTCCACTTTAACCTGCGTCTATGAACAAGTGAAGGGGCACGTTAACACACACAACTATTGTAAATTTAATCACAAAGAGTTAAGATATCATATTTGATTACATACTAAAATTTGTAACAGAATTAGTGTTTATCAGTCAAAGTACAGTGGATTTGTTGACCTGTACAGTGAATCACATAACATCACACCGAAATTCACTCAAGCAGTCTACTTCACAAACATGAATTCAAGCACGTCGGACTGTTAATAACAATTTTCAATGATTCTTGTGCTTTAGTTCGGGCTTATCTTGCCACTGCACTGCTTACTTATAATATATTTAGATTTTCATATATTCTGATTTTTACTGGTACACTAACGAGGTAAATTATGCTTCCTAAAAATACTTACTATCTCAGCAATCACGATATTATGGTCCGCCAAGAGTCCGACTCGAGCAAAACATAGAGAGTCAATGCTAATGCGTATTGACCTCTAGCATTGCATACTGGCTGTGAGGCAGGTATTATACACAAATATACACATTACACAATATTGCATAGACTGCACACAATAGGACCGATTGAGCTGATCGAGAAATTTGACAGTAGACTTACAATTTGAATTTTTAAATTATTCTTTTTAACATCAATAGGTTAAACAAAATGTATTTTACTGCTATTTAGGTATCATAAATTGTCACTAAAGTACCGATTTTTAGTGAAATCAAGGGGGGGGGGTAGCTGGCTCTCGTCAACTAGGTTTTTAAAACGGTATCATTTGAATTTCCATTTCCCAGCATTATTTTGAACTGTCCCGAAATTGTTTTCCTTTCTTTCTACTCTTTTCTATGGGGATGTTGAAAGAGCTTGTCCTACCAGACAAGGACAAATTAGAGCCCCTTCAGGAGGTTTAGGGACAATACATCACAATAATGCGGTCATTGTTGCAATGTCAGGAATGCTATTACTACCCCTTTGGTAATCCTCGCATTTGACAAAAATATTGAGCATAATTATAGGGGGCGGAGCTCAGGTTTTTTTAGGAATTTTATAACGGTCAGGCAAGCATGCAGGGGCCCGCCTTAGGGCCACTGGTTGGGTCGAGGGGTTTTATGCATTTAATTACGGTCAGATGAGCATATTTTGATACCTTTGATATCTTTCCCCTTTTATTTCCTTTTTTTCCCCTTCTTTTTTTTTCCTTCTTTTTTTTTCCTTTCTTTTGTTTTCCTTCTTTTGTTTTCTTCTTTTATTTTCCTTCTTGTTTTGCCAAGGGGGGGGGGGGGCGGGCCGGGCTCCCTGGCCCCCCTGGATACGCCACTGATGGGGGGGGGGGTCCTTCCCTAGTGCTCACTACCCTACCCCAGACCCTCCCCCTGGATCATAGTTTGTTCGTCATGATTGCTATGTCAAGTGTTTTTTTGTTTTTTTTAGTAAACTGAAACTGACTGAAAGCTGTTGAGCAAAAAAAAAATAGATTAGTGCTCCCTACCCCTCCGACCCGCTTATTCGCCGGCTGGCTGATTCGCCGCTAAATATTTTCTCACGAATTGGGCCCCCTTTTTGGCCCCTCCCTTGCCGCCGGCTGGATCTGCCCCTGCGGCAAGGTGTTTCATTTTATTGATAAGATGGACAAGTAATTATGAATATACGTTCCACTTTTCACTTTTGTATCCATTAATTATTCATTTATTTCACAACCATCTTAGATCTAAAGGCCCCATTATTATCTATCCATTTTTTATTTTTTTATTTGTTTTATTATCATCAAAAGGCCTATTATTATAGTATTTTTGTTGGGGGGGGGGGGGGGGGGCTAAGTGTATTTTCCCCTGTGCCCTGAAGTCGTCATAGGGTGCGTTTATTGACAAAATTTTTGGCCGATTTTTTTTGGGTTTTTTATTTGAACCCCGTAAGTGATGTTTTCCTGGCATCTATTAACACAATGGAGACCATAGAAAGCAGTGCATGATAACGTCTTTTTAAATCAAGTAACAGTTAAATACACAGTTATATCCAGAGTTATCATGTGTTTGGTTAAGTTACCAGATGAGTTGAATATCTTCTCACAATATTTGCACTTGAAAGGGTTTCTCTCCAGCGTGCGTTCTTTTTTCTTTCTTTTTTTCTTTTTTTTTTTTCTTTTTTTTCCCTTTTTTCTTTTTTGGTTTGTTTTTTGGGCCGCCAAAGGTGGGGTTTAAACCCCCTAAACCCCCCCGTAGATCCGCGCCTGTTTAATCTTGTGGTTATCTTGTGGTTTCCAAACCACAAGATAACCACAAAATACTTGTAAGATTTTCTTTTTTTTACCGTCTGAATTGGCTTTCACCGTGTGAATGCGGCTAATAACAATAAACACAATTACAATAATGATGAGGATTATTATTATCATCATCATAATTATTATTATTATTAATATTAATAACCTGTGTGCGTATTTTTCCGTATCTGAGTTAGAAATAACTTACCCGCATTTCTACAACAGTAGGCTACTGAGCCCCTTTCCTAATCCTAAACAATAACACTGACATTGCTCTAATCCTATTTTCTAATCCCAAATGTTCCCATATAATAACCAACGCATTGTTCCCGCCCTTTATTTCCTTGTCGATCGTATGGCACCGTTTTTTTGTTTACCGTAAATAAGCGCTTGGCCGGTGGAAGGGGTGTAGGGTCAGTGGTCGAGACTGGAATTACTAGAAGACAGAGAAACATAGGATTAGGGAAGAAAAGTAAAAACAAAAAATACATGAAAGAGAAATAGAAAGAGCAGCATTCCACACGCTGGCCCAGTTGCCCAGTTGGCCTCCCTGACAAGATTTGGGCGGGGCACATCCCCTGTAGCCCCTCCCCCCCCCCCACACACACAAAACAAAAAACCCGCGGCATTATGCAACATGCCATTGTAAACGATCATTATAAAGGCCTATCCTTTAGAATAGAAGATACAATCACATTATTTCTCTTATTTCCTAACGCCAGTCAATTATCAAATGACGAGGGATTATGGTTTCTTCTTCTTCTTCATCATCATCATCGTTATCATCATCATCATCATCATCACCATCATTTTTACCTCCTTTAATTTGGCAACGTTGAGAAGGGGAAGGCCCGCACCATACTCCTCCTCCTCTCTCTCTCTCTTTATTTCTCTCTCTCTCTCTCTCTCTCTCTCTCTCTCTCTCTCTCTCTCTCTCTTTGTAAAGATTATTCATAACCAGTAGATAAGGTTTGTAGATATTTTGAAACTTTTTGGCCCGAATTCACAAAGGAGGTTTGAGCTCAAACCTTAGTTTTCGTACGTCATTATTATGACGCGTTTTACGCGTTTTTTTTACAAACCTGGTTTGTAAAGAACAAAAGGAGGTTTGGCGAAACCAAAGGAGGTTTGAGCTCAAACCTTGGTCTGAGCTCAAACCTTGCTTTGTGAATTCGGGCCCGTGAGTTTAGTCAGGTTTAGTCAAGTATGTTGATCTATTAATAATTTCGAATGAGCAGCAAGGGTAGATATAAACCCCAGTTGTTTTTCAAACTATTTGGAGAGAAAACCCCAGCTCGTATCTATATCAACTTTGATGAACAAAGGAAAACATTTTCCCTTTATTCACCAACAGTGTATTACGTAGTTTAATATGTTTGTATCTCAGTCCCTCCCACTATATCCTCGTCTCTCTTCCAATGTTTTTTCTGCTTCTCTCTTACCCCACCCCTCTCTCTCTGTATCTCTTCTCTCTCTCTCTCTCTCTCTCTGTCTCTCTCTCTCTGTCTCTCTCTCTTTCCCCACCCCCCGCCACCCCGCCACACGCTTTAAAATTACACCGATTCATGAGAGCACCTTTGTAAATTTGCAAACAAAATATTTTCAAACCTATCAAATACAAATATTAAATTGTTTTACAAACTCATGTCAAACATGAACAAATTGAAACACGACGAGTTTGTTGTTCTTTTAATTTCTTTTATTTACAAATTGACATGTTATAGATATAATTTCAGATGTAAAGCTAATTTTACATTCGATAAGAATGAGATGAATAGAAGCAGGAAAAAAACACCAACAAGTTTAAGGCTGTTTGCTTCAAAATAAATTGTGACATTTAATAAGATGAACAAGAAACACTGCTGATGTTGTTTGGCCCAATATAAATTGTGGAAACGTCTTAGATGTATAATAACATTCATTTGCAATTTTACCAACTACATGCAGGTGTGTTACGAATAAAACTAAAAGCAGGCCTTATATTACTATTAATCGGCTAAGTGATATTGCATAAAACTATTTCAAACTGCTTGGAGAAACATATCAGATATTCATCCAAGAGGATGTGTGCAATGGAAATTGTCTCTTAGATCTGTTGATATCCTAGTGGGTTTTCTTTCGAATGACAACATGGAGAATGTACTCAATCTAGACAAAGTCTTGACAAAAACACCTCATCATAATGATTTAGCTCAAAGATCATAAAACTTCATTCAGATATGATGCGGCTAGCCGCGGCGGTTTTTTTAAGATGACATAAATTATATCGTATACCTCTTTTTAGAAATACAGCCATCTGATTGGTCGAAATTGGAGTCGTGATTTTAGCCATGCCCGCCTACCTATATACGCTTCACCTTTCTTTGTGGCACCTCATTTACAATTTGTGTGAAGTAAACATCGGTAGCTTTTGTAGCGGTTTGCCTCATCATTTTGAACGAGCCTTTATTTGATGTCTGAAAAGAGAGCTTCCAATATTTTACTGCGAGAAACACAAATGAATTGTGCTCTCTAAATAGAACAGAGGAAATCTACTTTTCAGGAGTCATTATGAGGGGTTACTTCTTTTGACAGTGGATTCCATTTTTATTCTTGTATTCCCACTCCAAAATGAAGCGATCCCTAAAGGCTCGTTCAGATATAACGCGGCAAAACAGCGGTTATTGTTTTATGATAACTTACCGCGCCATAGCCTTAACAGGACTGCCCTAAAATGGAGTTCCACACTAGACCTGTACATTTATAAAGTTTGACCTATACCTTTTGGTACAATGATTATCATAGGAAACATGATTAGGAGTTACGACGGGGCCTTGTTCATTCGTGAAAAGACTTTAATAGGCCTACGATGAAGAGATGATATTGCATAGTGATGTCTGAGAGTAATATAATATGTGATGTAGTTTGTGTTGATCAACAGATAAACATCATAATACATGGCACACATAGTACACAAACAAAATGTTTCTCTTTCCCAGATAGAATTCACCATAAAGCACCAAAACAATATAAATCTATGGAATGATATATTTCTTACAAGAAAGCAATCAGTAAAACTCGATGCTGAACTTAACTATGGTACTACAAATTCCAGTCAAGAGCTATATATGCTACACTCGTTGTGTCAAACATCATTTCTTGCATTTTATTGAGCATGAGTTGTTACAATTTGAATGACTGTCGGCAAAGACATCGCTAGAAGTAGTGTCGCGTTTAGGAAAGGGTCACTTCATTAGGTATTTTGAAACAAAATATTAATGACGCTCAAATTCTTTCCATCTAGAAACTACAGGTGCTCACTTGAGAAATTGTGGGTATAAATGGAAACAAAATGGCGCTCATAATTTATACTCGAATTTATAATTGTGTATTGCACTTTATAACGATGCCCGATACATTTAAATATGTTTGAAAACAATGTTGTTTTCAAGAGTTTGATCGCCGGAGACAGATGTATAACATATTTTTCTAATACACTACATTTCACGTTTTGAAACAGGTCGCAGTATTTTGTGACTGCGTGTTTAAAACTATACAGCACAATATGCCCGTTAGAATCCAATTTCAAGAAACAAACCCTTAGAATTTATGTTCAATGCCAATAGAAATAATGCAACAAAAGAACATCGTTTTATAATCCAATAAAGCGCATTTTACACAAATGCAATGCATGGAAAATTAGAATAACTCAGTTTATAGCTACACAAAGGTCATAACGATAGGTACTCTTTCACGACTTCTTGGTTATACTATTTTTCTCTGATCATCTTTTCTTTTCGTTGCTGGCTTGAACACTTTCTGGCCTTTGCAAACGACCATCTTACACCAATAAAATAATGTAAATCCATTACGTGTCACTAGTCATGTACAATATCATTTCTTCTTTTGCATTACATTATAACAACGCGAAATATCATGTCAAAATCCACAAAAATATATACGAAACACAAATGATATACATCATATGGGAAAGTGACAATTAAAGAGAAAAGAAGAAATGGGAATGCAAAATTACTTGAAAACAAGAATGGAAATTTTGTTCAGATGAGTAACAATAGAATGGCATAAATCTGAGAAGTAAATCAACAAGTCAACTCATCGAAACATTTGCTCTTTCTTAAATATTTATTTTTCACTCTTACTGTATGTTGTACAACACCAGCACTGTTTTATTCCAGTCATTTATAATAATTAGGCTGACATTATGTGGCATTCTTATGTGTGCTACTATGCAGTATCTCGAGTATCAGTATGAGTGAAACTGTCTAAGGGAGGATGACCCACAATCGCATGAATCCATGAAGACCTCAAATAACGACTTAATATGGGCAACCAAAAAGGCAGAAACAACAATGGCGAAAAATATGTTTATATGTTTATCAAAGGCAAACATGAAAATAGTCTTTTTGTATAGTCTTCTCTGTTTTTACAATTTCATTGTTTTATTACCATTATTATTATCTCTTTTGACTATTTTGGCTGCCAATAGAAAATTGGTAGTTTAGACCATTGTTTAGGTTCGGAGGATGTTCATGAATTTGCGTCTAAGCGTCACTTTCATCTCGGTCAATACTGTTTTGTAAAGAAAAGCTGACTCGCTTTTGCGACATGCGTCCGTTCATCAATACCCTGTTTATGTTTGGATTATGTAACTTATCCAGTTCTGTTTCTTCCAATTCGTTTGCAAGCGTCCTCTTTCTTGCACCCTGTGACTCTAGATCCCCGGCGCCGGATCCTGGACCTTTCTGACGATTCTTCAAGATTGGGACCAAGTCCGCAACGCGGGTTGGTGTATTCTTCAGGACCTCGCTGGTATCACCATGTTGCAAAGATTTGGTCGGACCGCCATTTTGATTCGGGTACGTCACGTTTTCGTTCAGGTCCGAGCCTGTGAATCTCGTACAATGCACTCTTTGCAACAAAAGCAATACAACATTCCACAGTCTGGAGAATAATCTGGATATTAGATTGAACAAAGTCCTGAAGATTGATTGAGAAGAATGAAGCACTTCTACGCACCTTGTCGAGTTCTCTAAGACCAACCCTATGCTTGCATATATTAATGAGGTCCACAGGAGGACATTGTTCAAATCAAAATACATCCACAGTGAAAGCATCGGCAACAAACAGACGATGAAACCCGTAACAACCCTGAAATACTCCTTCAGAACATCCACAAAGGACTTCTCGCTATCTTGTTCGTCCACTCCTGCGTTTGTCATCCACTGGAGATCCGTTTGAAACTGAAACTCGAAGCTACAATCATCGTCCGAATCGTTTGTCCTGATGATGTCCGTGAGGTTGACATCATAACACGTTGTGTCGCTCGTTTCTGTGTCCAACGTACCGCGGATGATCTCGAAACGGCGGACGAGCTCGGCGAAAACCGGCCGATCCCTGGGATCCATCTACGAGTGAATGTAAGAGAGTTGATCAGTTAAACAAGTAATTGGGAACTTGAACTGTTGAGAACTTTATTCAGTTACTAACACTTTTGCAGTGGCGACCAATAGCCACACGATGTAATAGACATACAAAAAAGAGAGAAAGAAGCATATAAAAATGTATCGTGGGTTAACTCTTCCGAATATTCTTTCAGTTATAGCAAGCTGTTTTTCAGTAGCGCAATGACGACGCTCTAAACACTACAAAATGTGAAAGCACCAGCAAGCTGATCAGCGTATAAACATGTTGTGTCCTCGCCAAACGCCGCTGATTCTTCGCTACGTTGTTATTAGACTTCATTTATCAGTAATTTATTAGTATGTCAGCAAGTTTTAAAAACAGTTCACCTATAAATTTCCTGTAATGCGAGGAAGTGGCGCTCAGGGTCCGTTAATAATTATGATAACCATAATGACGCATTATAGACTACTCACGGAACAACAGTCTTCAGCGATCTGTAGGAATGGTTCAGGTATCCCTGGACATTTCTCTTTGAATAGCTGCATGTCGAGACCGAACTTCTACAGAAGAAAACATGGAAAATAAAAAATAAAATATGTAATGAGAGAGCCAACCATAGGGAGGTAGTCAAGGCTGATTTCATTTGTAATTCGGAAGAATACAAAATGACACAACATTTAAACAGTGTTTATTGTGCCGTCATCAAAATGATGATGATGATGAGTTGTATATAGGCAATATTTAAAAAATAAATAAATTATTCTTTGACCAGATAAGGTAAAATCTCTTCTTTCTCACAAATAAGTAATACCGGAATTATACAGGAATTTGCAAGACTTTATGTGTCGAATTTGAGTTCTTACTTTCTTAATATTAAAAATAATTATACAAAATATCAACACATCTATGATCTGCCCCATAAAAACTTTTTTGTCACTGCACGTACAACCTAACACTAGAGATTCTGCAGTGAAAAGGGGTCTTCAAGATGCGGACCCCTTCCTTTTTTCTTTTTTTTCTTGTTAATTAATTGACAATTAAGGATTTAAAAGGAGCATCCCATATGGACAAATTCTTTCCCGGATGCCTTTCGAGACCGTTCTTTTAAGAAGGCCTGCACTTGTAATTTGCTAATTTTGTCCTTACCCCAGTCCTCGGGAGGTCGTCTGGATTGGCCGTTATTCTCGCTACAATCTCGCATACCACGATACCAAACGAGAAAACATCCACTTGCCGAGTGTATTCCTCTCCTCGTAAAACTTCGGGAGCCATCCAGAACGCGGTGCCGACAACCGACATCTTCCGAGGCACGTCCATGCAGGCCGACGGTATCCGAGGCAACATCGGACCACCGTTCGTTGCGTCGAGTATGTCCGGTTCTGGCGACTCGGGCGTTCTGGGGGAGTTTGGAGGAGGGTCGGGCATGCAGCCGAGCACGCGAGCGAGGCCGAAGTCGGTGAGTATTGCCTCGAGGACATTATTCGGTTTTTGACGAACGAGGCAATTCTGCAGGAGTAAAATATAAAAATACTGAAGCTCAAACAAAATTATTTATGATAAAGCATTTGAATGATCTTGTTCTTTAATATTTTGCCATAAAGTAGACGGCGATTCATTTCGTGATGTAGTAAAAAGGAACATGATTCATGTCATTACTTTTGGCCCTGGCAGTTTTTCCTTTTCGATCGGTGCATGATGAGTCAAACTTTGGCAATCATTTTTAGCATGAAATCGCTCTTAAACATCAATGTCGTCGTCATAGGGATCATAATCCGATGTCTCTTGGCTGACTGAGGAAATAATTTTTAAAATTGCGAAATTTCGATTTTTTTTTTCCCTCTCCAGAGCCTAGTTTCCTTATCTTACATGTTATTTCCTTTTGCGTTAATTGGTTATGGAGCACATCAATTTTGTTCATCCATTCTTTACATAGTTTTTTGTATTCCTTAACTAATCATGTCGTGAATACGAAAGCTTATAACCCTCGGCTAATTATCTTTCAAACGATAAGCTCTAAAAAGCCTTAGGGCTACATACCAACGTTAATATACGGCAAATTATTTCACAATATCCTAATCTGTTATTGATAAGAAATGATGTTTCATAAATCTCAATTCCCAGGTAAACATGACATTCGAGAATAGAAATGATTTCCTGTTTATGTGGAATTCTATCCAGCCTTCTCTTATTGTTTCACATATTTATGAGACCTGGGTGTACGTATTGAGCAACCGTTTTCGAAACTAGGACGAAGTGCTCAAGTTATTGTGTAATACAATCGCAGACGAACTTAAGGTTGAAGAAGAGTGTGACACTAACCTGTTTCTTTTGTTTTTTGTTTTTTTGGACAATTCATCGCCCTCCGCCTGTCGCATGGAGGTTTTTTTTAGGCCGATACTGTTTAAACTTTTGAGACAGAAATTTTAACTACCAGTCTATAATATGATTGAAAGCAATATAATATGGAAAGCAAGATAATATGGAAAGCAAGATAATATGGAAAGCAAGATAATATGGAAAGCAATATAATATGGAAAGCAAGATAATATGGAAAGCAAGATAATATGGAAAGCAATATAATATGGAAAGCAAGATAATATGGAAAGCAAGATAATATGGGAAGCACAATTGTCTGCAGGAGTGATGTAGTGTGGATACGAAGTTGCATTGAAGAGGCATTCAAGAGGCATTGGCATCAGAGATCGAGGTCCATTTGTATAATAATTTCACCAGCTTCAAAACCTCTCCTTATTTCAATGTATTAAACAAAAAATTATAAACTGTTTTAAAGTTATACATATTTATTATTTAAGTAAATTGCCCCTTTTCATATACTCACCGCCGACGTGAGATCTCGATGGCATACATTCTGTGAGTGCAGGTAGGTCATCCCACGAGCGATGTCTGTTGCTAAGTCACCCTTCTGTCTCCATGACAACGCCAAGCACTCATCAGCCAATATCTCCGTCAAGCATCCGCCAGATACATACTGCATGGAGTGAAAAATGTCATTCAACTGAATAAAGGTTTGAACCCTAAAACAGAGATGCAAATGTAAAACTGATTGGAACAATATACAAAGTATATTTGTCTAATAATAAATAATGTTTTCAAATTAGTAAGCAGTTCAACCCCTTTCAGTGGTAGATGATACATTCAGTGTGGATGTGAAAAGGAAAAAAATCAACACGTTTCTAGTATAGGTCCGAAAAATAAAAAAAACTATTTGGTTCCAAAAATATATGCAATAATGATATACTACTATGATCTAATATTTGGGCATGTCAATCATGTCTGAAGACGTTTACTAGAGCTTAGCTTAAGCTCTTCCCAACCCCTCTTTCTAAATGTCAAGTATCAGATAGATGACGCAAAAGAAGTCGAAAGGCCTCGACTCGAAACTTGCCTGAGGGGGACACACTTTACACCCTATCCTCAAACGTTCACACTGCAGGCACAGTACGCACATATTGATCTATAATCATGCTCATGAAATCTATTCTGTATCAATGTGAACACGCCTGAATTTCGTGGCAAATGTTAAATGTGCCTTCGAACACGAATGCAAAGCCTTTCGAAAATTCAACTCAGGAGCCATTTCATGTCCTAGTTTACAGATTCTAGGACAACATCCCCTTAAATATTGCCCCTGGAGAGCTAGCCTCTGGGAAAACTATTCCAAGATCTCCGCACAACTATCCTCTAGCACAAGAAGTACCCCTCTATTGCCCCTGGACACCGCCTTATAATTATCTAAGAACCCCCAAACTGTTTGTGGGTAGTTGGAGTTACGTTTCAAGAAGTCGTATATAGTTGTTTGGTCGGTTGGAAGTCGTTCTGATAATGGGGCTTTCACATATACACTCCGGGGCCCGTACGGCGAGTAAAAACAGACATTTTGGGAATTTTCGGCCGGTGTCCGGCCGGCTGCCGTAAAGTTCCTACGGGCGCCGGGACAGTTTTTTAAGCCGTACGGGCACCGTGGTGATGAGTTGGCTGCTCCCAATATTCCCGGCGTTTTTATCTGACCGTTAGGCCGTAGAAAGCCCGTAAAGAGCCCGTTGGGCACCTTACGGGTCCCGTGCGTGCTCCGGACGGTGCCCGGACGGGCCCCTCACGATTTCGGGGGTCAATTCTCATGAAAAATCTTTACGGGCGCCTTGCGGTGCTCAAGGGTTCTTTACGTGTACCCTACGACGCCCTCACGGGCCCCTCAAGAGCCCCGGGTGATATGCACAACAATAGGCGTCTGCCGTCCGGGGGACATTTAAAATGAATATTGCCCGTGCGGGTCCCTCACGGCGGCATCTCGAAATGTACAACGCAGTTTTAAATACAGGAGATGCGGATACCAGAGGACACCTACAGTGTGAGTCAGAAAAAATGTGCCACTTTTTAAAAGTTGTATTGTTTTAAGTATGAATATTTAATCATGAGTTTCATGATACGCCTTGAAAGAGTTATCCTCCCAGTACATTGAGGTACCATTTTCATTTTTAAGTTGCTAGGTGAGGAATAAAATATTGTTTTGAACAAAGACAGCCATTTTTTTCAATTATCCAATTATCCAGACAGACAAAAAACACAAATACACACACACGCACACACGCACGCATATGCAAAGGCACACGCACACAAATGAGCATTCCATTCCCGACAAGGCCTACCCAAACTGTTACTTTTTGTCGGGAATTCTTGTTATCGTACGAAAAGTTGAGTGGCCGCTGTCCTCTTGGTGCGTATTGGCGGATGTTATGCTTCATGATGATGATGATGATGATGATGATGATGATGTTAATGACGATGATGATGATGATGATGAAGATTAAGATGATGACAATGATGATGATGATGATGACATGATGGTGGTAGTGAATGTGTACAAAAGGGAAAGATATTTAGGGTTATGCCACTTAAACATTCAGCGATCTTGATAAAAATCAATGCTCAATCAGAAAAGGGCTTATTATGAAACAATGGTCACCGTGTATGTGGTGTGTGTGTGTGTGTGTGTGTGTGCAGGGGAGTACGCAGGGGGGGGGGGGGGGTTTGGGGGTTCAAACCCCCCCTTTGGTATTTTTATGTGTGTAAACCCCCCTAAAAAAAAAAAAAAAATGCACACGGCTAACCAAAACAAGGTGACCTTACCCCCCCCCCCAACGAAGAAAAATGTCAAATTTTCAAATTTCGAGACCAAAAAAAAAAAAGTGTTCGCTTACCCCCCCCCCCCCCACCCCCCCCCCCCCCCCCCACTGAGCGACATTTCGGCTGGCTGAGTCGTTGCGATTTTTTTTTGGACTCCAAAAAAAAAAAAAGTGTCCGCTTACCGCTTACCTGTGTGTGTGTATATGTGTATGTGTGTGTGTGTGTGTGCGCGTGTTTGACTGCGTTTGTTCAATGCACTGTTTTATTCCTCACCCAGTAACTTGGCGCAAGTGAGATCTGGTAGTCTTGTAAAGATTGTCTGATATTCAATTTCATTTCAATTTCAATTTAGTATTTATTGTCCATTTCTGGATATTTGATTCAGTGATGCATGCAGAGATTCAAATGAAAATGGTACCTAAATGTATTGGGAGGAGAACTTTATCAAGATATATCATGAAACCCATGTTTAAATATTCATACTTCAAACATTACAACTTTTATAAAGTGGGACATTTTTTCTGACTCGCTCTGTAGTTCAGTGCACCGCACGGCACCCGGTCGGGCGCCTTGAGGACCCCGGCCGGCCCCTGACAGGGCACCTTCCGGGAGCCATCGGTACACCTGCTTATCGGACGGAGCCCGTAAGGTTACCGGTCGGCACCCTGCCGGCACCCAGCCGGCACCCTTACGGGCGCCTTGCATTTTACTCGACCAATTTTCTCAGGGCACCTCCCGGGCGCCGCAGAATATGTGACCACACATGCCGTAGAAATGAAAATCGGACGGTTCCCGTACGGTCTCTAAATCCACGGCAAGCCGCCGGGTAGGGAAAATCGTACGGGCCCGGTTTATATGTGACCTAGGCATAAGCAGTAAAACATGAAATATTGTGGAGAAAGTTATAAGTTACCTCAAGTACAGGATGAATATGGCCATCTTTTACACAAGCTCCCATATATCTGTGTAAAGAACAGGAGAAATGTATATTAGATCACTATTATTCTTCAATAGACTGTACATAGTAGTGCTCAATCTTAAGATCTGACAGCAGCATCCAATCCTGAAACTTGAATAATAAATAATCGTTTTTTTTTTTAAATAACAGCCGATGGTCGAAAAAACAATTATTCTGAAAAAGCTATATTTACACTACTCAATTCTTCATTAAAGACAAATTTTCGGCTGAAATAATAACTTATCACTTTCGATAGTGAAATGAAAATAAATGGAGAGGATATTGTAGTAAAAAAATCATTAAAATCTACACAATGACACAAAGATATGTTTTTGCTTTACTAATACTAAGTCTTGTTGGAAATTGACTTATATGAAAGGAGGAAGTTACTGCAATAAAATATTCGAAGATGTTATGGTAGAATGATTGACGTGAAGGAAAGTGAAACTAAGTGAACCATACAAGCAAAGAACCGGATAAGAAATACAGCTTACACTTACATCGAAACATGTTTTATTCTCTTTCTTATAAAATTGGGACGGAAACTGAACAACAGGAAGACGACGAACTTATGTGATTTGAAACCGTGATATTATACAAAGTCAGTCCAATTTTAATGAGTCCAAGAATCAAAACTTCGAGACAGTTACATAAATCAGACTATTTCAAAACGTGTATACTCGACTATTGTATACAAAATATGGTGCACATTTGATAGTCATGGAATATTGGTGCGATGCCAGAATTAACACTTTAATATCTATTTCGTTGGCGCCCATTGTTGGTTGTGCTCGCGCTTAGGTATTTATGGGGGAACAAATTATTCTCACGCACGCGTGCAAAAAAACATTTGCGGGTGCCCCTTTATTTCAAATCTTGGATCCGGGACTACATATATACATTAAAAAGACGGCCTGCTTCTTTCCGTCGGGTCTTAGCTTCTTCGGGTTACACGACCTTTCGTTAAAAATCAAGCTCCCTCCTCCCTAATCGGTAGCCTTATTAATTCGCATATCATTTTCAGAGAAAGACCGGGGAGCCCCGACCTTTCGTTTTTGTGCAATGGGTGGACTAATGCTACGCCACTGCAGAATCGTCAATGAATGTATGATAATTTAGTTAAATCAGTATCAGTATATCACTTCATAAAGACGCTAAATATAATGTTTCATATGTTATTTCCCTACCTGACAACGTTCGGGTGTTGTAGTTTATTGAGAAGCTCAAGTTCTTGGATCATTTTGTGCTGGTTGGCTCTCCATATCTTCTGCTTGCCGATCTTTGCCACCATCACTCGCCCATCTGCTTTATGCCGAATCTGTAACAAAATGAATTTGACAATAGAAGACAATATGGTTATCCGAGATGAATACATTTCAAACACGAGGAGAAGAGGAAGAGCCACGATACGGACGGATGTGATATAGAACTGTTCGATAAAAAGATAAAAAGAACACAAGTGAACTCATGCAAAGGTTGGGTCTGGAAGAAACTGGTGGAAGCGGTCGAGAGAAGTGGATTGAGATGTATGGGTTAGCAAGTGTGTGAGCCT
This sequence comes from Strongylocentrotus droebachiensis, assembly GCA_035222895.1. Taxonomy (NCBI): domain Eukaryota; kingdom Metazoa; phylum Echinodermata; class Echinoidea; order Camarodonta; family Strongylocentrotidae; genus Strongylocentrotus; species Strongylocentrotus droebachiensis. The sequence continues at coordinate 109,166 of JAVYIG010000181.1, read as the reverse complement.
GTTTTTCAAGATTCAAGATTTAAAGGGCAAGTCCACTCCGAAAATAACTTACTTTCAATAGAAGCAGAAAAATCAGACAAAGCAATCAAAAAAAGTTTGAGCAAAATCGGATAACTAATAAGAAAGTTATGAATTTGTAATGGCATGAATGACAATCATGAGTGGAAAAAAAACATGCATCAACCATCAGTCTTTTTAAAGGTAGTGTATCCCTTTTGCAACCAATTATGCAGGAATTATGAATGTGTCACGTATGCCCTATCTGTGAAATTTAAACGTTAGCAGTGTCCTAGTATTCAAATTATGCAAGGAAACTCGTTTACTTTCAAGATTTCACTATTGAGTGACTGACCGACTTCCTTTTTTCTTTGTAATAACATAAATAAAATGAGCTGTAAAGGGTACATGAGCAATATAATGGCCAACGTTATGCTGATTGAATCTTTGCGCAGCACAAAACGTACGACCATTAAGGTACGAGGGCCTGAAAATCAGAATATTCAGTTAAACAAGCGCGCTCGCTAAATTCGATTTGACAACTAACGGTCCTAATCTCCCACAAAAAGAAATGTTCAAGTCCTTCTGTTTTGAGGGAAGTTCTAAATTAATATTATCTTTCAAATGCCATTTGAATTTCACCTTTTCATTTTTTTGGCGTACAAATGGGACATAGTAGTACTACCTTTAAACACTCGTTGTTTGTTAGAAGCTTGAGTATCAATCAAATAGTTATAACAAGAGAAAATCTGTTGGGAATACACTTCAAAATGTCACCCTTGCCCAGTTTCGGCGTCAGAGACGTAAAGACAACCTCATAAACAGGATGTCCCAGGTATAGTGTTGGGATGTGATTGGGTTAGGGACAGCCAGACAAAGAGCGCCTGTTATCGAAATGTGATTTAGATTGCGATTAATGAAATGAAATGATACAAATGACATCTATTATTGTACTGTGGTGACATACAGATTGCGATCAGTGATAAATTGATCATGGGTCCGATCCATGGATTATTCTTTCGTTATTTTGACAACAAAACAAATTGAAGAATATGGTTTAAACAGAGATTTAGTCCATGATATAGCATAATGATGCCCAATATTTTGTGGAGGTGTACTTTGACGTACATACAATCAAGACTGTTTTTGTTGTGTAATGTAAGACGACCAATAGAAACGAAGGGGTGATGACTAAAGCGATATTCAGCATGAGTTTCATATTGTATTCCACTACATGCAACAAACATTATTTGATGAACATGTACGACGGTGAACATGTACGATGGTGAGCATGAACCAACAAATTAGATTTGGAGTCACCTTAATCTAAGGAAAATATACAAACATCATAATCATTCATATTGAATTGTTCAGAGATGAAAGATCTTGGCATGAATTATATTGTAAAAAGCAACAAATTATTTATGCTAAAAAATTCCCTTGGTATATTACACCAAAAACCTGTGATAATTGCGACTTCACTTTTCACTATAATTCAAATATCAAAGGATGCATAAATCAGTTAAAAAGACTTTTCGAAATTGGATCCTTCAATTTGATTCCATTTCAACTCTTTTCAAGACTCGATAACTGCACATTACATGTTCAGACCATGACATTTCAAGTTTCCAACCAATATCCATTTGACGTTTTACTTACATTATATGTTAGCGTCCGTGACACTGTTAAACATGTTAATTTGAACAATCGATCATAAATGTTACCTTGGAACTGACAGACCTATCAACTGCAGTTATTGGGAGCTCGAACTTGTTTATTTATTTCCATCTAATTATATTTCAAATCGTTCTCTACAATTGTAAACATCCTGTCTTCCCGCCCCTCTGTCTGTCTCTTCTTATCTATACTGGTGATATCTATATCGTATTTCCTATAAGTCCCTTCGACTCTCATTATATACCATTTTCTTTTTTCCCTCTCCCTTTTCTCCTTTTTTTATTCTCTCTCTCTCTATCCCCTCTCTCTAGTTCAATCTCTCTCCTCTCTACTTCACTCTCTCATTTTCTTCTCTGTATTTCAAATTTTCTTTCTCTCTCTCTCTCTCTCTTCTCTCTTTGCATATTATCTTACATCAAAACTCAAGTCTCAAGTCCTCTGCATTTTCATCTAATATATCCAACTATTTACCTTTTGCTTTCAACCTTCCCTCCATCTCCTCTTCCCCCTCTCTCCCTACTCAATCTCGCTCTTTCAATCTATCTTCCAAACATGATCCATCGAGATATTTAATACAACACATGCACAAAATAAGGAGCAGGTTCATAAAAGTTGGTTTCAAACGACCGCAATAAGCCAGCCCAATACAGGATATATCACGTGTATGTTGTGATTTAATAAAAAGTGCATCGTTTTATCAGGGAGGTCCCGACTTATATGCTATTTTTCAATTTACAATGATATCACATTCTCAATTAACTCTGGTCTATGGGAAAATTTGTATTGCAAGCCATTGAGGTTTTACAGGCACACATAGACACTGGTAAGAAAAAGGAAAAGGAAATTCTAAACTTCAATCTTCAATCTGTAATGTCATTCATAACATTGAAGAGAACTGTGATTATTTGTTGGACAATATAGTTATAGTGGATCATAATTATGTTGAGAATCTTCACCAGGAATCCTTTTATATCATCTACATTCGTATGAGTAAAACAGCTCACTTGCGTATCTGTGTCTATCAGTCTCTCTCTCTCTCTCTCTCTCTATCTCTCTTTCCATATGATCTTACATCATAACTCAAGTCTCAAGTCCTCTGCATTCTCATCTAATATTTCCAACTATTTTCCTTTTGCTTTTCCTTTTTCACTCAATCTCCGCATATTGAATGACCTAACTAAAATAGCCTATCGATAGTTTTAACTCCTGGGTAATTCGAAGGAGGAATAATTTCATTACCCTAACATTTATTTCACAGAACATGCCATACGATGATGGTGTGCTTAAATAAAGCAAAAATGACGCTTTCAGACCCCCCCCCCCAAATAATTAAAACCATATTGGACCCACACTCAATATTTAATATATAACGAAATTGAGTCTTACGGTAGCTACATATTATTAAAATATCACAAAGATTAACAAAGACTTGAGAGACAAGAACAACTTAATGCCTCCAAAATGAAACAAAAATGGGGATGGCAATTTTGATTCAAGATCCAAGCTCTGAAAATTGGGAATGACCTTAATATATGGGGCAACGTGAGGGGGAACAAGGTGAAATGATATCTGTGACCTTAGACATGAATATTGGATAACGGGACGTCAATCATGATTGCTCTGATGAAGAAGATGGAGCCTTTCAAGGAAAGGAAGCGAAAGTATAACAGGATCATTGATTGAGAAGTGAAATAATGATATAGATTTTTTTATTTTTTTATTTTTTATGGGGGGGGGGGGGTTTTATGGTTGAAAACTAATGAAAGTATTTGTGACTAGAGATATAGAGAGAGATATAGAGAGAGAGGGGGAAAGAAGAGAGGGAGAGAGGGAGAGAGAGAGAGAGAGAGAGAGAGCGAGAAGAGGAAAGAGAGAAAGAAAATAGGGAAATAAAAGAGAGAGAGAGAGAGAGAGGGGGAACATTTAAAAGTTTTGTATCATTGGGATTATCATCATCTGGCAACTTTGACTCACATATCTTGAAAACAAAGTCATCACAATCTCATATACTTTTTTTTCTGCATGCTTGATTATCTTTTCAACCGCGGGAAAAATGCATTTCTCATTTGCAGTCTACTCCGCGGAACAATAATCACACAAATCATACTCGCTCACAAATCCCACTCACTTAAATGGCTATCCACCAATAATAGAGTGTAATTGGATGTATCTAATTGATATGGAAGCATACTAATGGAAGTTTATAATAATAAAGGATAGTTTTATTTAGCCACAGGTTTGTAGTCACGTGGTGTGTGCAATATTGCTTCGGGTGTGTTTACAGGTTGGAGCAACGTGATGGAAAGTACATTGACTTGAACTCATCATACCTGTCGGCATGGCAAAGTGTACAATCACCCCATCGCTCTCTGTTTTTATGTTTTTTTTTTATTTATGTGCTCTCTGTTTTGATGTTAATGATTGGCGTGATGAATGTGTGTGTTTCAGAATGTCACGATTTGTCAAACTATTCTACGATAATGAGCTCGTTTCGCCTATTTTCAGATTCTTGGACTCTTTTTTATGTTAATGATTGGTGTGATGAATGTGTGTGTTTCAGAATGTCACGATTTGTCAAAATATTCTACGAAAATGAGCTCGTTTCACCTATTTTCAGATTATTGGAGAAATCGTTTGACATTAACTTTGGTTAAATGGATTTCATGTTCTCACGACTGAAACCTAAACAATACACGAATAACTGAAATTTAAATTCGTTCCCACAACCGCCCCCGAACACTTAAACAATGAAATATTTGGCGTAGTAGACGTGATATTAGCGAGCTTTCGATTTTAGGCACCCGACGTCGGCTACTACGCGTGACGTCATATTTATCCCCTGCGCATGCGTGAGCTTCTGGGCACACGTTCCCTTCCAAATCACCCGACGGGAGTCTGGGGCAATTTCCGTGAATCGCCGTCGCCGTGAAAACGTCAACGTGAGTGTAGTTTCATCACCTTCTTTTATGTTATTCTTTGTTTTTATTATTCTATTATTTCCTCTTGCTATCTTTTGTTTCTTCTTCTATCACCTTTTCTTATGGAATTATTTCTTTTATCATTCTATCACTTTCACTTTCTGTCTTTCCTTATGTTATTCTTTGTTTCTTCCTTCTATCACCTTCTCTTATGTTATTCTTTGTTTTTATCATTCCATCACTTCCTCTTTCTATCTTTCCTTATGTTATACTTTGTTTCTTCCTTCTATCACCTTCTCTTATGTTATTCTTTGTTTTTATCATTCTATCACTTCCTCTTTCTATCTTTCCTTATGTTATTCTTTGTTACTTCCTTCTATCACCTTCTCTTATGTTATTCTTTGTTTTTATCATTCCATCACTTCCTCTTTCTATCTTTCCTTATGTTATTCTTTGTTTCTTCCTTCTATCACCTTCTCTAATGTTATTCTTTGTTTTTATCATTCTATCACTTCCTCTTTCTATATTTTCTTATGTTATTCTTTGTTTGTTTCTTCTATCACCTTCTCTTATGTTATCCTTTGTTTTTATCATTCTATCACTTTCTGTCTCTCCTTATGTTATTCTTTGTTTCTTCCTTCTATCACCTTCTCTTATGTTATTCTTTGTTTATATCATTCTATCACTTCCTCTTTCTATCTTTCCTTATGTTATTCTTTGTTTCTTCCTTTTATCACGTTCTCTTATGTTATTCTTTGTTTTGATCATTCTATCACTTTCTGTCTTTCCTTTTGTTATTCTTTGTTTCTTCCATCTATCACTTTCTCTTATGTTATTCTTTGTTTTTATCATTCCATCACTTCCTCTTTCTATCTTTCCTTATGTTATCCTTTGTTTCTTCCTTCTATCACCTTCTCTTATGTTATTCTTTGTTTGTAATCATTCTATCACTTCCTCTTTCTATCTTTCCTTATGTTATTCTTTGTTTCTTCCTTTTCTTTTTTTATGTTTTTGTTTTATCATTTTAACTTTCAATTTTTGTCATCCTCATTTCATTCTTCGTATCAGATTTTGGCGCACTGTGGTTTTATTAACTGATTTAATCACCTGATCTAAAAAATTAGTCACGTGACCGACGAAAGCACCGACGCGAAAAATCGAAAGCACTGCCGCGAAGGGAACGGACGTGAGCTGCGCAACGTCTCCACGCTCCAGTACCTCGTAGTAGCCGACGTCGGGTGCCTAAATCGAAAGCTTCCAAAAAAGCATCAGAAGAAACAAATCGTGAACCAGGAATTAGATTATTTAAAATATATTCAACGTCTATATGAACGGTGCTTGTTTTTGTCGAGAAATAGTATTGTTTCCATTACCATCATCACATTGGATCGTTCTTATTACGATCATGGCAAAAATTATATCAAATGCACACGCCGTAACCGTGTTTAAATGGCTTGATATTATATTTCAGGTCAAGGCCAACTATGAACAGTATTAATACTCTCGAAAACGATCTGTTCTCACCATATTCGCTCTTGGATACTAAATAGTAAAGCCCTCTGGCGACAAACACGTTTTCCTTTAAATTCCATTTAATGCGACAAATCCCATACACCCACAACTCTACAAGTGTGTCAACACATATGAACACTATACAGTCCCCCTAAATACGGTATAAATCGGTATAAATGCTTAGATCCCTAATCATGTGAAAATATATCTCTGATAAGGCTTAACTCGTGGTGACAGAAAATTAGATTTTGAACTTTAATATTAAAGGTTTGATTTAATAGTCAGTCAGGGTTTTTTCTGTACATGGTACATTCTATGGATACGTTCGCATAATTGTTTTTATCATCAAAATAATTTATAGAGTTGTATAGAGTTGTATAGAGTTGTTGAAAATCGTAATAAAAAAAGAATCAAATTTAATCTTTTAAATGATTATTAAAATGTCAAGGTTGATATTGTCAAATCCATATAAGCACTGATGATACATTTTATTTACCTTAGAAAAGTTGCCGGAAATGGAATTTGCTATTACTCTGTGCTATTAATTCTTTAAATCCCCTAAAGTTGTTGATGTACTGCCATCAAAAAGACATACCAAACGGTGCAAAGTGTATATATTTTTCCTGTTCCTTACGTTTTACATAATAGATGTAGATAGATCATGATTAATATTATTATCATTATTATCATTATCATAATTAGTTTATCATTATCATTACTATTATTATTGCTACATTTGTTATTATTATTATCATCATCATTATTATTATTATACAGCTATACTTACATTATTATCACCATTATTAATATCATTATTATCATTATTATTAGTATGATGAATTTAAGTTAATCTAATGAAAAAAGGGTGAAATAAGTTGCATATAATTCATTAATACTCTTTCCGTACAGGGTCTGAATAAAGAGATGAGGGGGGGGGGCACTCCAGCTACCTATCCCCCTCCCCCCCCTCCATGGGGCAGTGTGGCTAAAAGTGTCCATACCTACCGAAAGATCGGGAAAGTACAACCTACCAAAAAATGAATACACCCAAAAGTGACGAGTGACCAAAATAACGTCATAAAAGTTTACTTACGTCATCAAACAATAAACCAATTAGAGGCCGGGTTTATCCACATTACGATGAACGCTTTTCCCAGGGTCGCTTTCTTGTTTTACGAACACACACACACACGCTCCCTGTCCCCAAAGGTTACACACTGTACAATGTTGTAAACAAAAAAAGACTTCGACGTTGGATACGAGTGGATGTTGTTTATTGATGTGAAGGCGGGTTTGAGTTGATAATGAGCGAGACAGGATGGGGGATTGATGATATGAATATGATAATGATATTATGGATCTTTGCATTGTGGATGTAAACAGGAAGAGCTCGGGAGACTAGGCGCTATGAAATCGCATCCTCTCCCCAAAATATCACTCGAAAAGCACAAGGCCAGGGGTTGACTGGTAAAGTACAGGGGGTGTTTCACAAAACGTGTCATCAGTGACAAATGGCCGTTTTTGTTATAAGCTACTGAAATCCTTATCAGCAGATTTGTCACTGATTTTTGTCATTTGTCATTGAAAAAAGGCTTTGTGAAACGGGTCCCAGTTCTGAAACAGATTAGAAATTAGATCACTTTTGAGACACGATTCAAGTCATGGAATTATGTATCAGTGTCAAGGCTAAAATATATGATTTTTCTCTATCTTTTTATTATAATCTTCTTCATATTTTCATTCGTCAAATCTCCGTTCATTTTCATTCTTACACTCTTTATCATCTTATCAGCGTATGGTTCTTAAATATTCTAAGCCGTTATCTTTATTTTGCTTCTCTAACTCATTCTTCCTCCTTCATCCCCTTGTCTCCTCTTAGCACCTCTTTCTCTCATCTCTTCCCCTTCCCCACATACTTCTTCTCTCTTATTTGTCTTGGATTTCTCTGTCTCTCTTCTTTTTCTGTCTTTCTCTAGGCTGTCACCTCCCCCCATAATTATTTTCATTTTAATTTCTTTTCCCCTCTCCCCATCCACCCCGTGGTACAATCTCAGCAAAACTGGTGTTGGTAACTTCCAAGGCAGAGTCCCCCCCCCCCCCCTGCCCCCTCTCTGCCCAAATCCCTCTTACGACCTCTCTCCGCGTGCTGAAACTTCTGGCGCTAGAGAGCAGGTGAAGGTGATTTCCTGGGGGTTTGTTTTTTATCCTTTTGAACCCCCTCCTTCCTCTCCCCCCCCCCTCCTCTCTTACCCCCTCTCTCCCAATGCTGGCGCCAGACGGCAGGTGTAGGTACGGGTAATTTCCTTGGGTGTTCCCGTTTTATCCTTTGAATCTACCCCCTCCTCCATTCCACCTCTCCCCTCTTTCTCACTATCTCTCTCACTTTTTCTTCCCCATTTTCTCTTATCCTATCTCTCCCCCGTGTCATCTCCCTGCTTCAATCTTTGGCGCCAGACGGCAGGTGGAGGTGACTTCCTTGAGGTTTGGTGTTATCCTTTTGAACCCCTCCTTCCTCTCCTATTCTCCCTCTTTTCCCCTCTCTTCTCCCCCCTCTTGCCCCTCCCCCACCCCGTGCTATAATCTTTGGCGCCAGACGGCGGGTGTAGGTAACGTCTTTGAGGTTTGATTCTTATGACGCAGTCTGCGTCATAAGAATTGTGTTATCGTCACTTTCAGTTAACAACCTCGCTCCGCTCCTATGCGTATGTGTTTATGGCTTCTTCAAATTAACTCTGTCACCGACATACGAAATCCGCATCAAACAAATATAGAGATGCTGACATTTCCATATGTAATATCAATAATAGTAATGAGTGATCGCTTTGTCAACAGCAAATGCATAAACACTAATAAACAGAAATAAACAGTCCCATGTTTTCTCGCCAAATCGGCAAGCTAAAGGCCGTCTGACATCGTTCATTGTAATGGATGTACATGTATAATTTATATACAAAGTGTAATGAAAGCTAACCCAGTTTTATCTTATTTCTAAATTGAGCGGTCAAAATGGTGAAAAATTTTGTCTTGTAATTTTTTGCAGATCAGATGAACTTTAAAATCAAAATGACAGGACGGTATCAATTATTGAATAAAGTGATAGGCAAATATGTAATTGATAACCATATGACATGTCGGTTACATAGGGGAAAAAAGATAACATAAAACGACCCCGTTTTTCGGCGGCAGCTTTTCAAACAATTGTACAAAGTGGCCGACAAATTGGATAAAGTGACCATTAATGCAATGCGATATATTCAACAACTTGATATTGTAATACATCCGTCATGATATACAGTGACCTGCAGGCAGGATGCGACCTGATTCTCTAATTGTGTTCTACATTAGAGATGAAAATTAGCTCTTTATTCAGTCGGCTACACGACGCTGAGTCAAAAGGGTAGAAGGCAACAAAATAGACGTCCTGAAATGCTCTAAGTGATAACACTGTCGCTTCAAGGTGTGAATAGATCTTTTTTCTTCAGAAATCACGGTTATCATATGGAATATAGAAATGTTTATTGAAGTAAACCATCATTGAAATAAAGGGAATAAACCTTTTTTTTCAAACTCTCTTTTGATCTTACTTTTTCGTTGTTTTATTTAATTTTGTTTATTCACTTTTCAATGATGCCTGTTATATGTAATAATTACAATTTTTTCACTTTTCTGTTTTCTCGTTTCTCCTTGACATCGTGGCCCACTGTATTACCCTAACTTTACTTTACTCACTCTGCTTTGCTGTAAGGTTGTTCATCAATGTTCCTTTCCACTCTAATTGCCTCTTTTTATATTTTATTGCAGGAATGTTTCATCTACAATATTATTAGGAAATGCTAGATGCAACACCTCACATCGCCTATAGCATCGAATGACTAAATGAGTGTAAACTGACAACTTATCTATACTCTATAGTCACGAAAGACAAAGGCAAACAATATGTCATGTGCATCGAAGCTTGTACATACTTCATGTGCAGAAAAATGACAATATTAAACGCATTCGTTTTTAATTGATTCAGCTATCAAGATGTGCAAATAATCCATTTTGAATATAATCTTTTGAGAAATATACAGGTAGGTTATAGCAATAAATCCCACATTGACACTGAATAACGCACGCATGCCTTAGTACTAATTAAGGATTATGCCGACCAGGGGCGGATCCAGCCGGCGGCGAGGGTGGGGGCCCAATTCGTGAGAACATATTTAGCAATAAGCGGGAGGGGGGGGGGGGGGGGGTAGTGATTTACCCAAGACTCCCCCCTTGAGCAAAAAACAAAAAGGTAAAATTATGGTAACAATCTTTTTGTTAAACCCTTTTGTTGTTTTGCCAGGGGTGGGGGCCCGTCTTCTTTTCTTTTTTAAGGGTAAAATTGCAGTTACCATTTGTTTAAATATTTTTTCTAGGGATGGGCGGGTGCCCGGGGGCTCCCCCTGGACCCCCCGCTGATGCCGATCACTGCGTACTGTTGTATAACCCCATAGACTCAGCTATGATCTAGCGGAGTGATTTCAAAGAAATTCGTTGAGGCTGTCCCTTCCAGTAATCATTTTGCTTCCCATAACTTTTTGGTTTCCTATTTCCAAAAGACACAATAGCACGATGGCAAAGCCTTCGAGAAATCAACTCGGGAGCGATTAAATACCGTATTACATTGCCTGTGGGAAGCATAGTCATATCATTACGTAATGTGTCAATGTCATGTACGCACATTTCAATAGATGATGGAGAAGATTATTGAAATTGCCTTCACCCTTGGTTTTTTTTCTTTAGTGCATCCATCGGCGGGGGGGGGGGGGGGGGGGGGGGAGCCCTGTGCCCACGAAATTCCCAAATCTGGCATACCGTAACGTAGAACAAACAATGTACATAAGCTTCGCGAGCCAAAGCAAACATTCTTAACAAAAAGGGAAAAAACATGAAAAATTGTGTAGCCCCCATCCCCCCCCCAAAAAAAAAAGACAAAAAAAAAACACTCATCAAAAGAATCCTGATCTGCCACTTGTACTTTTAACACAATAATAATGAGTAGGCCTACGTGACATTTATCACATCTCTCTTTAAAGACATTGCCATGATCGCGGAAATGAAAGTGGTATAATATATATATATATATATATATATATGTGCGGTTATTTCACTGTTCAGATTGTAGTCGGTTCCTTGTCTCGTTTCGTGGAAACCATAGATGTGAAAGTGAAAGGTTTATCTCGGATCATTGTATACGTTGGCAGTTTCGGAAGTATTATATTCTATTATTCCTCATGAACAAACTGAAAGCTGTAATCAGGAACTGTAATATGAGTAACTGCTACCCTATTCTCCATGCAAGAACAAAGTCATTGACACATGATTATTAAAAAAATCAATAACTTATGAAAACATGTGACGAGCAATTACATATGCTTTGCTGGTAACTTCAGGACCACTAATTAAAAAGAAAACAAAAAAGTTATTATACTTATGTTTTATTTTGATCATGCCTAATGAAGCGATTGTGTTATTACTGTCGAACACTCTGTCTAGACTCTGTCTAACAATGATAGCTTTGCACCAATTCCACAATACATCCTAAGGAAGCTTTCATGTATCATATAACCAGACGACTACCGAGTTTATTTCACTTCAAATGTAACCAATGTCAATAGAATTTCCTTGCCCTACTCCATGCAGACTTTGCAGTAATACTCGGGAGTCGGTATGTGGTGAAATTCAAGCGTTTCCAGACAAAAAGTGGTTTTCTACCGTTTGCATGAATTCTTCTTGATGCTTTTTTTCCTTCTACAGCTTCGATTGCAGTCCATTGTTGCTGGAGGGAATTACCACAATCAAATTAGTTTTTTCCTAAAAAAATGCACCGAAACACACATTCGTTGCTTTGATAGAGCTTGAATTAAATTGCAAAAAATCTTTTTGGAAAAATAACATCCATTGTTCAACATTTCTTTATTCCCAACCGTACAAAATCAAACGAATAAATCTAGTCGATTAGATATACAGAATACAGCTTTTCTATAATGTATAAAGGGTTTATACAAACGATCGTATTGATGTCGAATGTAGTCAAATGTTAAGACTACTTCTGCCCACTAGCGTATCCGAAGGACGGGTAAAGGGGGCAAGTTGCCCTTCCTGGCAGATTTTCAATAATCAGACAAATAATTGAAAAGTAAATAATAATAATATTAATTTTCTCGTTCGCTACGCTTTTCCGCAGTTTTTGTTGTTGATGGTTTTACTCTTGCTATATTTTGAAAATTAATAAAAATAATAATAATGATAATAGCCTAATAGTCCACTCCAAATTTTATTAAACCGAAACGGAAATTCTTTTTGCCCAATTGATCGTGAGCCCGGCAGCCACTGAGCAGCGCCAGATCGACGTTGCTCTATCCCTTTATTGTTGAACGCCAAACAAGGTAGCAACAACTCCCATCTTTTAACGTCTTTTGGTATGACGCGGCCAGGGTTCGAACCCACGACCTCCCGGTTGTGAGGCGGACGCTCTACTGACTGAGCCAACACTCCGGTAAATGTCGATTCATCCATTCCATCAGTTCCCAAATAAGTGTTTGGGACCCCCTCCCCCTCCCCATCCCCTCCATCGTAATGCAAACAGGGCCTCTGAAAATGAAATTAAGCTCAGATTTTGTTTCAGTACATGGTTCTTGATACGCCACTGTTTCTAAAGGTTTCAAGGTCAACAAGATATTCCTCGTTCTGCGCCACTAAACAAACTAAAGACTGAAATCAACAACTCAAAATGTTATTGATTGGATATAAAATAGATAACAGAAAATTTACTCAACTGGTAATATACAAGGATTACGTAAAGCGGAACTTTGGGGAAGTACTAACCAATCCAAAGCTAGGTTAATAAATAATTTTATTTCATCATTGAAATACAAAGAAAATATAAGAAACTATTATTAGTATTAGAAATGTTGAAATGATCGTTTTAAGAAATTATATTGATCTTGTATATAATTCATATGTTTCATTTTACTTGTTTTGTATATATATATATGTATATATGTATTTTGAAATGGAACAATAAAGTCCCTCTGAAGAGGTAAAAAAACACAAAACCAACTGAAATATGTGTATTTGCTACTTTTTATCTCCAAGAACAGCGCCTTTGACATATAATAGAAAACCAATAACTTGACTTTAACGTATTGATAAGTAACATGACCTAGAAAACCATTCCTTTCGATAATTATTTTAGAAAAGTGCGAATGATAACAAGAATAAATATCATTAGTAATGATATATCCCAGATAACCTTGGACTTTATTTCGATGTTTAACGTGCTATATCTGACAGGTGAAAACAAAATGGAAATGTTTCAAATATTCCTAGCGAGGCGGAGGATATTAATTCCCAACCGGTAATGCCATTATCCGATTACCAGAGATGAGAAATGTCGAAAAATTATCCTAATTTCCTGGAAGATTATAGGGGCATGACGAGGCTCACATTCGAATTTTCAACACAGTTCCATACTTTCAACTTCATTTGAACTCGTAGTCCCAGGGATGCCCTTTTGCGCTGGGATAAATTCTTTATTCAGGGGCCTTGGATGCACACGCCTTGCATGCTAAATGAGTTTGGTATCTATGTAGGTTTTACCTAAATGCGTGATTTGCATTCAAAATGCAGTGAATATGCGATAAATCTATTTAAAGCTATGCAGATAATTGTTTTTATCGGGGTTTTTTCAGAATCGTTAGAAAGAAAAAAGAATTGAGGATTTTTAAAAACGGGAAATACTACTGCCTTGTTGTCGATGGATAGACGTTTACAATTAATTTCTGCATTTTAATCTCATGATGAAAACATGGCCAAAGTCTAATGTCACATTTACAGTACTGTTATCTGGTGATATACATGATATAAGACAAATATTTAAACAAGCTTACAAGTATATTATCATACAGTACGTCACTATTAATGATTGGAGTGATCATGCATGCATTACTTCACTGTGCTGTGACAATAACACAGATTAGCAAATTTGGTGAAACATCTTACGAGCCTTTAGAATACGGACATACACAAACCGGCATAGATACAGAGGTGCACAAAGTGCCCCCCCCCCCCCATCATCGAAAGGCGTAAGGAAAAAAAGGAAGAAGAAGAGAGGGAGGGAGAGAAGAAACAAACAGATGGGGAAGAAACATGACTAGATGATGATCTAGATGCAGTGCCATGGTTTTCATTTATTAATCTCCTTATCTTCAAACGGCGGATTTCAAATGAATTTTTTTCTTCTGCATATTCTTTCAATGTATATGATTGACTTTGTCATTAGTTTGACCCTTGCTATTATGTTACATGACCTTTTAACATTTCCATATTTCCGCCTGAAACTCTGAAACTATTTCACATTGCTTTTTAACCCTTTTATATTGCAGCCTAAAGCCTCGTTCAGATAAGGCAAAACCGCGGTGTTTAAAAAATAAAAATGATGACGTTAAAGATAAAGACCAGCTCTGGTCATGCCATTGCATTGTGAAAGAAACGTTGTGGAATCGATCAGAAAAGGTTGATCTAGCATATAAGTATTGGTGTGTACTGCAAGGTTCTGGAATCATCAAAATGATAAGAAAGTCGGCCCAGTCGGCAAAGTTACAAGCAATGTACACAGAAAGATGTATACGGGACTACGCGACACGTCCGCGACACGTGCGCGATATCTATCAGGTCCAAATAGATATAATAATTTACCAAATACACACTGTATATCAATAAATAGTAGGCGGTTTCCCGGTAAAATTTGTATCATCGCGTATTAGTCAAAACATATTCTTTCACATGATTGGTAATAAGAGCTTCCATTTCATTTTTTTGAGAGGGGGGCGTTTCCAAAACTGGTCTTTACCTTTTTTAATTATAATACGCTTCATATTATGTGTCTTATAACACAGAGCTCAGTGGATACGTGGCCGAGGACCTTTGTTGCGCGCGGTCACCATACATCGGCGGCTTTCTTTGCAGCGGTTTACCGCTTCATAATTGGACGCGTCATTAGCAGGATAGGGAGTGATATCTCGCCACACGCCTTTATCTAATGTGTTAATGGAGTGTTAACGTATTTCTACTTTATACGCCCCATCCATCCAATCACTCAATCACTGGATGCGATCCACCATTACTCAGCATCTTCAAGCAATTATGGGAAGAGAGGCAGAGGGGGCAGATTACTACGGGACAGTGGGAGGAGAGAGAGAGAGTGATGGAGAGAGAGAGAGTGATGGAGAGAGAGAGAGAGAGATGGAGAGAGAGAGAGAGAGAAAGAAAGAGAGAGAGAGAGAGAGAGGGGGAGGGAGGGAGGGAGAGGGAGGGAAAAGAGGGAGAGAAAGACAGATAAACAAATGCAGAATGACAAGGGCGAAAACAATACTTTGAAGAGAATGAAAGAGATGATCCTGGAAGTATTGAGATTTGGAGAAGGGGGGGGGGGGGTCCCTTTTGACTTAATAAGATTCTATTACTCCATGTATGAAAAAAATAAATCTCATTCAGTGTCACAACACCTTCCTCTGACATGGAACAGAATCTTGTTTCAATATCACGAGGTACTGTTTGCGTTACTTGCCAAGAATTTCACGTACAACAAATACATCACTGTCACACTGTGCTACTATTCTGTCACATTTCCTATAAAACATGCCGTTGTTTTTGTTTCTTTTCTAATTTTCTAATTACATTTTTCAGTGGCAGCACCTATGAGGCTCCTGCCTTCTACAAGCTGTCTGTCCACTGTCATGCATTGTTATTTCGTGATCAGCTCTACAACTTTTCTAAATGTACTTTTCAGAAATGAATAAAATAAATGTAAACTTGAACTTGAACTTTAAATGCTTTGTGTTGCATGGAATAAAATAGCTTACTAATCAGAACAATGTGAACAAAAACCGTGCCAGCAATATCGCGAGCATTTACTTTGTCTTAGCTTGGCGCGGTTACAAACTTTACAAAACTGTGATGTATTTTACTGCCAAGACATTGGAACGTGCTGTAAACAGGATGGGGGTTGCAAAAGGTGTGCCAAGACTATGGGTCTCTAGAGACCCGCACATCGGAAGCCGTGTTTTGTTTGTGAGAGGACGTTCAGATGAAAGGAACTGGATGAAGAGGGGCTTGGGAGGCGACAGTTTCAAGGGGTAGGGGTAGGGGAGGTGGAGGGGGAGGGGGAGGGGGAGGGGGGGGGGGGGGGTATGGAGCATCGGTAGGACTTAGGAAAGGTGGGGATGTTGAAAGTGACTTTGGAGAGGATCAAGTGGGGAGTAAGCCTCCACCCCCTAACAAAATATTTACATAATCATGACAAAAAATGAGAGAGAGGGAGAGAGAGAGAGAGAGGGGGGGGGGGGGGGGGGGAGAAGGGGAGGGGATGTATGAGGTCTAGATGAAGGAACTGGACAAAAAGAGTGGTTTCAAAGGGGAAGAGGTTGGTAGGGAATATGGAGGAAATAGAGGATTTAGATGGAAGGGGCAGGGGAGGGGGCGACTTGATGAAGATCAAAGGGTAGCAATATTGAACCATAATAAAAAGCAAAACGTGGGTTTGAAATATTTTTTAACTAAGCAAAAAATATAACGATAGATAAATGGAAAGAGAGAGAGAGAGAGAGAGAAGATGAGGATCAAGCCAAGGTACATGGACGATTTAATATTGTTTCAAAGACAATCCCATAGCCTGTATTTGGTGTCAAGTTTTTTCGTAACGTAACACTTCTAGGTCCCATCAATACGAATAGTGTATCCTTGAATTAGATCATATTTCAAGTACCAATATGACACGATGATAATAAACATAGATTCAACCTGTAAGAATTATTTCTTAAGAAGCCGATAATGCTAAATAGGCATGATTTTCTGAAATCATAAGGAGCCTATGCCGCATTTTTCTATCAAAATTCAAACCCCTAACAATTTTTACGAAGCTTTGAAGCATGTATGTCATGTTTTCTTTATTTGGGATATCTGTGTATGGCTGAATTCACAGGTATCATATTGCGAAAGGAAGATTTACAAAATGTTTTCTTTTGTCTTTTAGATTCATTTTACCCCGCCATAATTATTATATTTCCGAAGGTGAGAGGGGGCAGCCCCTTTAATCCCTCTAGATCACATTGAATAAAGAAGACAACACCTGTCCTATCTCCTCTGTATGTCATCTGAAGCCTACTACAACATCATGCTTTCATTCGAATGTTTCTTACTGATTAAAAGAAAATAACATATCGACCCTACCTTCCGAACGTTCGAACAGACTTGCAGCTCACAAATGTGTTCGAAGAAAGAGTATGTCGAGAGGAAGAAGGACACTGACTACAGACGGACTACACACTATGAACATGACGGACAAAGAGGACAAAATATACAGTTCCTCATTCTACCCTCAACAATAATTATTGTGGTAAGAAACATCCCTTCACTGCTATTATGTAAAAATGTGTAGAACGAGTGAATATGCATGTGAAACCTGTTCTACACATTTTTACATAATAGCAGTGAAGGGATGTTCCTTTGTCTACCACAGCAAAAAGTACAGCGAGAGCTAGAAGGACACTAGAATATGTTTTTAAGTCATAACACCCTTCTGGCTTCAAAAACATTTTCACTACCCAATAGTATTACCATAAACTTTTAATTGTGAAATATAAAAAACATTCCCTATAGAAACCTGTACAAAGAAGTTCCGCCCCTAGCTATCGTGTACCATCATTTTAATGTAGTTTACATTGACTGTTGCTATTTCGGGCAAAACTCTTACAAGCTCACTACCTTGAACCTGTCTACAACGAATTATATAGAGATGTACATGTAGCTTACGTACACCACATATTGATTTCGACATTATTTCAATCGACCCCCTGCAAAATACCAACAAGTTTATAATAATGTGCAGAAATAGGTCATGCACGACATATTGATTTTCGGCAATAATAAATGTTGTGGGGTAAAACTAAAATATTATGCTCTCACCCACGCATTTCCATTTATTTGAGACATTCGCATTGATCCTGTAGGACTACACATGTAAATGACACTGGCCATTGCTTACTCATAATAAAGTTTATGAAATAGCGTTAATACATTTGTAGATAATACTGCCTTTTGCCTTTGTAATCCAGAGTCGTTAGGGCAAGAAGGAAGCCATTGTGATAGATTAACGTAGCCTTAAATGAGTAAAAGGGTGCTAAGATTTCGGGGAGTTTAGGGGCTTCCTCCAAACACTTAAAGACCGTCAATACTACTGGGCCAGAAGGGATTAGACCACCCAGCCAGGTCACTGACAGGTGGCTATCGCATCAACTCAGCTCTCAACTAACATAAGAAACAGAGGATCATGGGGGACCAACAGGCACCGATTGGGGAAGTTTTTTACATAGAGGGAGCAAGTAGCTACAAGTAGGACAGTGGGGCTTTAAACAAAATATATCGTTGGCCAGTTTGTAGACGGTTTGCGGTAAAATGTTCCAATAAGCTACAAATGAAAAAGGAGGGGCTAATATAAATGGCAAAGTTACTTATTAATAAAAATCGCCGACAAAAGCTGACACTTGTAAATCACTTTGCTGATAGGCATTATAGGGACTGTGAAAGAGTGAGGGCTACCCCCAACGCTCCTCAACGTATTTAGTGACGTCCATGAGGACGATTAATTTAGCATGACTTTCTCATTTCTCACATCCACCCACCGTTAAATCCGACCATCATGGTGTATAATCCGCATAGATGTGTACTCCACAATCCTGGCCAATTTCAGTGAAATTTTGCCATCAATTTTTCGGCGAAATAAGGGCTTTAAAGCCCTCCAATGCACAGCAGTGTCGTTCATGTCAAACATGATTGGTAGATTAAAGTATGAGCCGGTCTAGCTGTCTGTTGTTTCAGGTTATTACACAACCTCCTCCCTCCACAAACCGCAGTTACCATGGAAGAATCCTGGATCGATGAACAGGCTTAGACCTACAACATCGTGTATTAAAGTAAAGTAAAGTAAATAAGTATTATACAAACAAAAATAATTATATATTAACAACTACAAAAGCTGTCAGAGGTAACGAGAGCAACAGCTGACAAAGAAGGATGGCGTAAACTTGTGATGGCCACAGCAACGCAGCTAGCGCCACCTGACTGAAGAAGAAGAATAACTACAACAACTACCACAACAACAACACAAGAGTTTACATAATTTCCAATCCGTAGCCTATAATGATTTCATTTCATGATTATCCAATGGCAGTCTTGCTGATCTGTTCATAAATAATAAGCTACTTATTTGTTTTCATTGAGAAAGATTTCGAATTTCAGGTAAGCGTACAATACTGTGCTTGAGTTCAGACCATACGAAAGAATATTCCAGACGAAAATAAGTGGCAAATGCCATCGCTTTTTACCCGTAACATCTGGTGCGCTAATTACTAACGACAAATACGCTAGATGGTGATACATGTTTGATCAGTCATACAGACGGTGAATTCATTATACCTCAGTCACACCGAAAAACCGACTCAAAACCGACCGATTTTTGGCCATTGGGGGTGATATAATTTGTGTTCGGTCTGTAGTCAGTCTGGTGCCGATCTCGTCGATGTGACTGGGTAAAAGAACTTCGGTACGTACTGTCGTCTGTATTTAAATTAAACAACCGTGAAGAGTTGCGTAGTGGTGATGGTATAATGAATACATGGGCGTATCGAGAAACTGATGGAAAGGGGCACGTCATATTAGGTTCAGAGTCAGACGGGTATTAACTCTGTGTTTAATTATGAGTTAAGACCTTCTGGCTTTACATAGACGACATGTTATATCAGATTTAATTCGTGATCAATTTGAATCATTTCGGAAAGATAGTAATCGACATTGAAAAATGCAAATTGAGTAACCTATTTTGTTAAACTGATCTCGTCTCTTAAGTTCCTGTTATTTCCTTTTTCCAGTTTTTAGTCGCCCCATCTCTTTTTCCCCTATTTCTTTATCTGTTCTTGTCATCCTTGGTACACAAGGTAAAATACCAGTCTAATATGTCTAACAGTGTCGTCTGTGCTCTAGTACTGCGAGATAAGAGACCGCACCGCCCTAAATATTATTGTTATCATCACTTGAAAATCATAAATGGTTGGATAGAATAAGACAGTAATGTATTTTGTTAAAAGAGATCACAATATCATATTGTATTATGAAAACGATTCGTCGTTAAAAAGGGAAATAAATCTCCCGCTTGATAGCAGCACGACATATATTTTCATCTTGTAATTTCCACAGCAAATAGAGGGGAATTGGTCACAGAATTGGCCATCGATGACCAACTACCTGCACTCAAAAAAGACATTGTCTACAAATCGGGAGCGCCAGGAGGGTCAAATCTGACTGACATGAGCGCTATACAAGAACCCACTATTATTATTATTATTATATCGTCGAACACTGTGTGTATTTCAAATAAAATGTAATGTATTTCGATGAGGATGTTATCTCCTTTGTCTTGCATTTGGTTATGAAATACCTTTGACAATGGCAGCGTATTTATCAATACTATTTTATATCGAGAAATGAAGCCATCATCACGATAATCATCTAGAATATTCCAGATTCCGATAGAGAGAAAACTGTACATTGATTTCAAATTCGTTTAATCAATAATCACATATTCTCGTCTTATTTTAGCACATTTCTACCATTTTGAAGATTCACTGCTGCTCTTTGCAAATATTACCTCATCTCATGTTACACAACCCTCTTTCTGTTAAACATCTAGCATTGTTGACTCTCTTACTGAGGCGCCTCTTGGATCACGTGACCTGTGTTGATAGAGACGCCATGACTGACTGTGACTTGTATGTTACAATGCAAATGTGTCAAAGAAGGATTTGTACGGGTATATCTGGTCGTGTGACAATCGGTTCTGTTACAACATGAAATACGAATACATTTCTATGTCAGAAATTACAAAATCAACACACGGGGGGGGGGGGCTATCTACTTTGTACATCTTTAAAGATTTACAGCTGCTCTTTGCATCGATTGTGCTATCTCATGTTACACAACCCTCTATCTGTATAGTAACAGTACACTACTCTCTTTACTGTTGGGCCTCTAAGATCACGTGACATCGGATGATAGAGGCGCCACAGCTGATTATGTATTTTACCAATGCAAATGTGATAATGAATGAGTTTATGGGATCTTCGTTCATTTGATAATGGTTTATTTAATATTTTGAAACGAGTTTTGATGTCGGAATTTACCTCTACAGCGAGAATAGTACACTGACGTTTCGGCATTCTCTCTCCAAGCAAAAACATTCAGCTTTCAAACGTACATAAATAGCAAATATTTATATACACGTTATACCTAAATAAATAATAATCAATATTTAATAGAATGATAATTCAAAGTTTTGTTCTAACATATCACAATTTCGTGTCATTTTCATCGAAATCATGGTTGATTTAATACATTTATTGCAATCTGTTGAGCTGCATCGCAAATGGATGGATATCAAAACAAGATCTTAACCAACTTCCATGAAATCCTACACATAGTATACAAGACTTGTATTTTCGTGCAATGAGTTACAAGTATACTTTTTCGGCATAATAACTCATATGTTTAAGCAGGAGGAAAGCTACACTCTTAAAACTGAAATGTTAAATCACCATTTAAAAAGGCCGAGGAGTGACAACTCTTTCAAAATGGTAGATTAACACTTTGAACATGCTGGATCCAACACTATAAAGGTTGGATTCAGCATGTTCAAAGTGTTAATCTACCATTTTGAAAGAGTTGTCACTCCTCGGCCCTTTTAAATGGTGATTTAACATTTCAGTTTTAAGAGTGTATATTTTCTCCTATAACATGCTCTTCGGGTGGTGAGGTTCCATCGGGGGGAAGTGCTCCATCAAAGAAACAAACCGTGACATTTCAAATTGACTAGTAAAGATGTAAAATGAGAAGATGCTCGTTTATGTAGGTATTTGTAATTTTGTAATCGATGAAGCTTGTCGTTATATTATAAGCGTTTATTCCACGCTCCTTATTTCACCCTCTGATCATCATGATTCATCAATTTTATCTCTTTATTATTCCAACACCTCCGTGATCTTCCTCTGTCTTTCGACGCGTGCTTGTATGTCTGTGTATTTGACTCTATATGATCTGTGTTGATATCACGTCTTCGCTGTCGTATCTATTCTACCATCTATTGATTCACAGTGGATTCACCGACTTTAAAATGACATCTCTCCCTCTTCCCCCTCTCTAAGCTTCTCCTTCTCTCTTCTCTCTCTTTCTCTCTCTCTCTCTCTCTCTGTCTCCTCTCTCTTTCTTTCTCTCTGTTTCTCTGTCTGTCTGTCTCTCTCCTCTTTCTTTCTTTCTCTCTGTCTCTCTCTCTGTCTGCCTCTCTCTCTCTCACTCAATTCCCCCTTTGTACCATTTAAAAACTCCCCCATGTCTTTCCTTCTTGCTCTTTCTCTCTTTCTCTTCCATACTCTTCAATCATTCGCTAAGTCTAACTAAGTTTCCTTCAAAATGATCTACATCGCATTGTGTAGTTCATGAAACTTTAGGTCAAGAATGAGATAAGTCTTATTTTCCTAACCTAAGTAACAACCGACCCCTCAGGTATCACGTAGCAGGTGCATTGGCCTTTCTCATCCTGTTTGGGGTCTCTACGAAGTAATCCCACAGGAAGCCAGTAAAAGGTGCTACCCCAGTTACTGCAAGATCGCTATCTCATGCCAAAGTAAGCTTAATAATTATTAGTGATTTAGTACAAGAAAAAGTGCACGAAAATCGTGAGGTCTCTTGACTAAGATGTTGCACTATCCCGTCTTATCTGGAAGGTCCGAAAAGAACTTCACTTTCATTTTTTTAAAGTATAAAAGTTATGTCTCTGATGTGTATAAGTTGATAACATATTAACAAAGGCTGAACAGTTTATTTATAACCTATTTCTAATCATCTTCTCTTGTCCCTTACATCTTTCCGTTTTAAGAGACAGCAGAATTAATAACGGAAATGTCGCATTTGTATTTTAGGCCAGGCATGGCGACCTACAGGTGAAGCATACTCAATAATTTCCCTGAGCTTTGCGGAGATAGTGATGGATGAGAGAAAAAAGGCGGGAAAAGTGTTTGTATGACGTGTGCTTTCCACTGAAGTCGTCTGAGCGCTGAGATGGTTTGAGGGGGGAAACTAAAGTTCAACGACCGGACAGTCAATAATTTTGTATTCCCATGCGTTATATATAGCGAGAACACTTGACGCGAAATGCGAAATGCGTAAGTGAGGTTCACAAGCTCTTCGATTCAAGAAACAGAGAACTTTAATACAGTCTATTTTTATATTCAGTTGCCACATTATTTATCAATATCATACGTTTAGGCCCCGTAAGTATGAATATGGTCAAATTTGTCATATTTGACAACTGATGAGAAAATATCAGCAAGGTTTTAAACGAATAGGAACATTTTAGGTTTTACGAAATCATATGGTTTTATTGCGCTGCTTGGGGTTCGTTCATCAGTAGAAAAATTCATAAATAAATTTTGAAATTGATACAATATTCATCCATGCTTATCAAGGTCTGACTATTTCCAAATCCAACAGTATAGTTATGTTTTACTAATTTTTGAGGATTCATTTTTCTACAGTATTTGATTGTTGTTGGTGTATGATGTTGGTTCTGCTATTCGGGGAGGGGAAGGGGGGGGGGGTGCTCTATTGCCTTGCTCAAAGTTCACTGAAGGTTTCATCAGGTCTGATATGTTTTGAGTTCGTGATTATTTATGTTAATTTAGACTGAATCAATTCATGGATGATCAACAAATCCGTATAGATTTAAATTTGAGAGATGATTAAATACAGATTATGACCACACCCCGAGCGATATATAATTGAAACAAGCTCAAAATCATGACCAGACAGGAATAATTAATAATTTAAGATTTCTCTTTGATGGCGAGGACTTCAAAACGACATCGGGTAATGCTTATAATCCTGGCATATTTTTGATGGATAGACTAATGAAACGACCCAAGATTTACCGTTTTCATTGCCAGATGTAATGAACCGTGCCACATAATTGGAGATACGTAGCTAATACAAATGAGATGTCGGCTTGAGAAGCTTATTTTAAGATTCAATTAAGGGTAAAGTGAAGACGGAAATTGCAAGCATTATAGTTCTCATCCCGAAGGTCGGGGCTACTACACTGCAGTATTTCGAAGTATATTTTTGTGTATTTCTAAAAAGCGCTAAGAGACAACGTATATGAATCGAGCGCGAATTATCATTATTGCTACTGTTATTTTATCATAATTATTAGTAGTAGTATCATTATTTGTAGTTGTATAATTATCATTATTATTACTAGAAGTATAACATCATTCCACTTGTATAGAATATATAAATCTGTTCTGCGGTAACCAAAGCATTATATTTTTAAAAGAATGTCATCGATAAACAGGTTTAAAAGAGCTATTCTCTCAAAAATCTATGGTGAATGTTGTAGTATTTGAGGCCATGTCATGCGTCATGCGTCGTAACAGCTTAACATTAGGGACTTTTAGATTTGCGTGGACTGATACGTGGGACGTCCATTGAAGGCAGTGCATTAAAAGGACGTCGACCGCAGCAATCCCCATTGTCTTCGTGCGAATCTAAAAGTCCCTAGTACTGCCTTGCTCAAGTTCACGCAATTAAATTAAAGATGCTATAGATTATGAGTTCAGCACAACTTGCACACATCTATAAAGCAACAACCACAAACATGGGTTCTCACATTCCTGACTGCAATCAAGAGTTTATAGAGAAAAAATATGTGGAGTGTGGGGGGGGGGGGGGGGGGTTATATGTACATTCCATCATCCCTCCTCTATATTCAGGCGACAGGCATGTTTACCAAAATATACAACAATATTTGTTTTTATGTTTACAAATTTAAAAATGCCATATTGTAAAACAGGAGGGAAGACTATAATAGACACCACATAAATTATCATCGTGCGGCTTCCATGTCACAATTGCATACTCCAGATGGTTTTACGAAAATGATGATGAATGGCAATTTGGTCAGCATTTTAATACATTTCTGATTCTAGAATGTATAAGTATGCGTATTCTCCCTGTTATACTTAAGGGCGCGTTCATGCTTGATTTTGAAGGTAGAATGAGCGATCTGAAACGCTCATCGTAAACGCTCATCGTGATCGCAGTTCCACGGTGTAGCTGTTCATGCTTACTTCTCTGGCTCATCCAGGCAATTCTCCTTGTGTGGCATTGTGTGACCTTCACTGTGCATGCTACGTAGACCCAATAGAGGTCAGTGCGTTGACCCCATTTAAACGCGTTTACAATTGTAAACGCATCTTTTTGTGAGTTTACGATCGGCGTTCGTGATCGCCGTTTTTCGGTGATTCTACAAAAGTGAGCATGAACGCAAGCGTGTTTTAAACTAAACACGTAACAGATGCCTGATTCTGGCCGTCAAAATCAAGCATGAACGCGGCCTTAGAGAGGTAGACCTTGGCCGATATGCAACGCCAGTATCGACGATGACACATGGACACGCGTCAACGACAACCGTTACGACGACGAGAGTGATCAGGAGATGATGAATATGGCGTTTTTAGGCATCGTCTTTACAGAGTCGTAATGTATATGGAACAAAGCGCTAATTATTTTGTTGTTGTCCTCAACGGGGGGGGGGGGGGGGGGAGTGAACACTCCTTTTTTTAATCCACCCCCCCCCCCCCTCCTTGAGCAAAGAGAGAAAAAAGGGCCAGGGGGGGCATACATAAAGCACAGATAATGGGTGTCTTTAAAATTCTAAAAACACCCCCTTTTTCCAAGGGGGAGGGGGTGGGGGAGTGCTTGAACACCTAAAACACTCCCTATTTGCCAAGATGGGGGGGGGGGGGGGTGTTTAAACACCCCTCGATACGCCAATGACCACTATTTTTTGGTGAATGTAAGTCTTATATAGAATATAATACGGTAATAGTATTGTGTTCAATGACATTGCTGCAATCTAAGCTACTACCAGAAACAAACCTGACTCTACGTCAATAAATAGCCCGATCTCGTATAGAGAAAAATTGTAAACTGCCTCAAGAATTGTCATCTTGATACAGAAATTCAACAAAGGCAAAGGAGAAAAGAAACAATGGCATAACGCTTGATAATAATAGTCACATTTGTATGGCGCTTAATACTCCGATTCTAAGCGCTTTACATTGTAATTATTATTACCCCCCGGTCATTCGATTGATTGTAGTTCCCAAAAATAGTGTCAAGGTTGGCAGCTAAAGTGTAATACACGAACAGAAAAATGAATCATTCATTGCAGTTAATGCAGTTCAAAAAGGTCATTCCAATGACTTATCAAATCGGATAAAGTTGTAAAACCAAGATATGCATGCTATGATGTATGTGCGTTCAGTTGAATTGTAATCCTTCATTCATCAATATTCTGTACACTTGATTTGGTAAGGGGGAGAGGATTAGTCTCCTCAACCAGACATAACCGTTGAAGGGATATAGTCGATGGTTAACAAAGTGGCTATGCGTGAGCGGAAATGAGAATTGAAGAAACCGAATTTAAATTTCAGTCTATAAATTGACACAAATATATGGAGAGATTACACAAGGTTACCAAGATTCTTCGATAGATAACAAAAAAGTAAAATCAGTTAAAGGTACTATGTCCCTTTTGCAGCCAACCTCAAATTCTGTGGAACTTTGCAGGAATTATGAATATGTCATGTATGTCCTATCTGTGAAATTTAAACGTTAGCAGTGTCCTAATATTCAAATTATGCAAGGAAATCCGTTTACTTGCTAGACTTCACTGTCAGACACTATCGAGTGACTGACTGGCTTTTTTCTGCTTTGGTAATCAATAACCCACTTCTTGTGATGGCCAAGATTAAACTGATTGATCTTTGCGCAGCATAAAACGTATGACCATTCGGTACAAATTATTGTCTGAAAATCAAGACTATTACTTTTGGGCTCTATAGCCCTAAAGTCGATTTGACAACTAATAGTCGTTATTTTCCCACTTGAAGACATTTTCAAGCCCCACCTTTTTTAGGGAAGTTCTAAATTAGTATTATCTTTCAATGAAGTTGGAATTTAACTTTTTCATTTTTTTGGCCTGCAAATGGGACATAGTACCTTTAAGGTTAGGCAAATTTTGGGTGTACACCTCCTGGACATGCAATTAAATATGTCGAAAAATAAAGGGGGGAAAAGCTTAAGATTCAGTGATTCAAGAACTTTGAGGTATTCATTTGCATCATTAATTATTCACTGTGCGTCATTGATGTTCTTCAATGCACCTGGGACCCAGTTCATAAAGCCTTTTTTCAATGACAAAAATAAGTGACAAATCTGCTGATAGCCAATCAGAAGAATGGATTTCACTAGCTTAAAACAAAAACTGTCTGACACTGATGATAAGTTTTGCATAAATACAACGTCGAGCTTATTATTGACCTTAATGAGTTTTCACTTTGAGCTCTATACTTACATACTGGCGAATACATACATGTAGATCTACAAAGACACCTCTGATACTTGTAATCTCTTATACAAGTATATCGCTTTTGAGGTCGAGAATGAATTAAGATTTGTATGATTACGAGGAACTCATGAATCTCACCAAAGCTCTCTCAATAGCGAAGCGTGAGTCAAAATGAGGGGGCACTCGGACGATTTTTTGTAGGGGGGGGGGGCACATGTCTTTCTTGAACAATGAAATTCGAATTTACAAGACTACTGATTAGGGGATGGGTGGGAGAGGACTAGGCGTCTTCTTTTTTCTCTCTTCTGTTTTCCGCCACCCATTCGAAGGGGGTACACCCCCCCCCCCCCCGTGCGCACTGTAGCTACCCCACCGTACTCGATGATAACATGGCAAAGCTGAAAAATTCTCCATTGCGCTAAATACCCACTTCCTCTTTGTGGGAAACTCCCAGGGTTTCTACTATTACAAGAGGCATTTTTTGTCATGTTATTCTTTTCTCCACGCCTTTGTAGACTGTAGGTACAAATGAATTGAATTGGAAATCCGCGGAAGAGATCCCGCTACGCTCGGGATAACCCTAGACTACTGTAATCTGATTTTATTGAAAAGCCTTAAAAGGGAGCGATTCCGTGTCAGAAAATGACATTTTGAAAAACTTTGTCTGCCTTTTAGTCATAGTAATTCATACAATTTCGTTTGGAATGACATTTTACCAACATTTCAAGACAACAAATCACAATGAGTAATACAAGTTTCATTTGGAGCAATCGTAGATTTCCACCAGAGTGTCATAGTAATCAGCGACAGGTATGTCCACAAAGAATTTTTGCCGCATAAACCCTTAACAAGATGTCTATGACATATTTATTTGCATTTTACTTCTTCTGACGTATAGATAATTTGACATCCAGGGAAACTTATCCCCCGCCATGGATTACTCAATCAAATCTCACAAGTGTTTAGCAGGGCTTCCTCCACGTAGTGTTCTAAAACACTCTTCCCAGGCAGGTCTGTAACAATTACTGGCACAATGTCAACGAGCCTCTTTTAGTGTCCTAACATAAACACTGATGACAAAAAAAGGAATGTTTTACACGATTCGGCACACTTATCACGCACAATAACGCTGTATTGACTATTCAAAGTCCAATGGATTAACAGATGAAAACATACTGTATTATTAACCACAATGTGGTCTTGAAACGTGTCATTATTTTATCAACTATCTTATCAGGTATTGAACGTTCAGCTAAATCCGATCGATATGCTTCCCTTTTAAGTGCATAACCGTTAATATCTATCCATACAGCTATGGATGCATGGTGTTCATAGTTGAACAGAATGTATACACTTTACATAAGTATCTGATAATTTGTGTTACGGATTATATTTCCAGTTGACAGAAGGATTTGCCGTGATTAACCCAAAGTTTTTTTGTTAAAGTGCTGTCAGAAATCTTTGTTATGCATATGGGTTGTCATTCCATACGAATTTGTCAGCAAAATTTATAATTCTAAGGAATCATGCATATTTTGTTTAAGGTACTGATGTCATTTGGAGAAATGTTAGAAAACAACATACCTTGAATACATCAGCGTAGAATCCTTCTCCGATCTTCTCCGCATCGAAATCGTCCCACATCGCTAACAGGCCCACAGCCGCTCGCAGGGCATAGCAGCTACTTCCCGGCCTTGGCTCGGTGGAGCGTCGGGGAGAGAGAGAAGGCGTCGCCGTGGAAGAATCGATGTCAGGAGTGGGATCCAAAGACATAATCATGGGCGCCACAGGGTCCTTGCCCGACAGAGTGGTCCGGGCGCTACCGGCCTCTAAGCCGAGACCGATGGGACGCATGTTGTAAGGTGCGGGGCTACTCCTCAGGCAAAACTGAAAAGATTTCCGTCATCTGAGTTAATTGCAGCTAGCCGCTTGAGTTTGTCAGAATTGTCCACTAATTAGCTCCTTTGTTTCACAAGTCAGTTCACCATGAGCTACAACACGAAGGAAAAGAAATGAAGAAGTATAATTATCAGCGTAATTGCTTTCCGCTACTGAAACATGTAAACAAATATGATTATCATATCACATTATCAGATATAAGTCCACATGTCATAGCATGTTGCACAGTAAACTTTGATCCCCTTGATAAGCTGTTTAAGTTTCTATCCTTTGCCCTAGAGCTAGAATTCAAAGTCCATTCATCAAAACAAAGCGATATAATAACGCGAGAGCAATTATAACAGGGAGGTGCCTCCCTGATTATATGTATCCAATTCTTCAGACATCCGCTCCGTTCAGGCATTAGACGCAATACTGAATGATTAAACCAGGGTACGGTTGTGAAAGGAAACAACGTAAAGACGGTTGTATCAGAGCACGCGTGCGCGGATTATTGTTGGATTTCGTCTGACCTCGGGAAGGGGTCAAAGTCTTCAGTCAAAGACTTTATGATTCATTTTTCCAAGGTTTCGTCTTCCGAAGGTTTGTAAACTAAGAGATTTAAATGATTCCGAGAGTGAACAGACTTCGTGATTTCAATAATTGGCGGTTTCAGGCTTTCCCTGCATCTGGCATACCTTAATAATTATAATACGTGTGAAGAAAAAGGACTGCGTTTGTCTGCTCACACCTCCCCTCAAAATTTTGGACCAAAATGCAATTTGAAAGAAGACCTTTGTTATGGTCAAACATAATTTTTGTCAGATTTATGACACTGCAAGAGAATTCTTTATCCTATTTTTTTTTAAGCGTTCTTCACAGCTCGGAGCACACCGTCGCAATTAAATTTCACTCAAATCAGAAAAACAGCAAAACCAAAAAAGTAGTGTGATATATTATTGCTTTGTTGACAATAACATTTTACTTTTGTTTAGCTTACGACATGTACGGCATGAAAAAAGAGTGTTGCATATCCTGTTTTTCGTGACACTTCCCATTAGTGACCACCTTCACTGTTGCCATGGAAACTTACTATTTTCCTAATTATCATGAGTATATGCGAGCTGCTTAAAATGTCTGTTAAGCATTGTCGTGTCCACACGAAAAAAAATATATGCAGGTAGGCATTGACGTATCGTGGGTTGCTATACAGAAAGCAGGGAAGTTGCTGACAAATAATTTGCTAGCAGAGCAGCAGATTATGCAGTTGAATACAATGGAAAATAATAACCTTTATAATGGAATATGATGAATTTATTGCTCTTCTCATCTGAAGTAATCTTAATGTGCTTTGTGATTTTAGTTTCATTGTCACATAAATAAGTTTATTATCTCATCATCTTGATAAAGTAGATTTCATTGTAGGACACTTTTTTAATATGAAAATTTGAAACGCATTTGTAAAACCATCAAATGGTAGGCCTATTGAAATGAACACATTCATTGACCTATTTTATGTAACAATATTATTGTGTGGAAATGATGGAACATTAGCAAAACGTAGTTATATATATTATTATATATGTTATTACTCTTGCAATTTGTATTTACAGGACATTTTAATACACGATATCTAGACAGGAGAGGGGAGGAGCAGGAGGGGAGGGGAGGAGCAGGAGTAGTAGGAAGAGGAGGAGTAATAGGAGTAGTATTAGTATTGTATTAGTAGCTTCGTTGAGATTGTCAAACACACAACGCTTCATTATAACAATGCGTAACAGGACAATTAACCCCATGGACAATTACCCCCCCCCCCTCCCCTGAAAATTACCCCCTATTACAAATTACCCCCCTCATGACAACCAAGAAAAACCAACCCCGAGGACAATTACCCCCCCCCCCCCTCCTTTCTTTAAACGGGAAGTCTACGCTGGTAATAAGTTGGTTTTAAAGGCAATTTCCGGAGGGGGGGGGGGGGGGAGGTAATTTACAGGGGATTAATTGTTCTTGAGGGGGTAATTGTCCCGTTGGTAATTGGCCGGGGGTGATTGTTCAGGGGGGTATCGTCCTAGAACCATAGCAATGCATCTCTCTCCAAGATGCATTTCACATGTCTTTGCTCTCATCCTTCCTCTTCTCGCACGCTGCATCATTCATGTATTACCATGTCTCTCGAACAGAATCCAAGCGACAAAAACAAGCTCTTCCAAGGACTTTGATGAATGATGTTATAAAAGCGTACTGAGTCTTCGTGTACGTCAACTGGATATCACGCGGATCAAATGAGAGCGCGGATGATACTCTGTTGTCTTGGTAACATATTTAATGCTCCAAGGTAGATAAGAAGGGGAAGGAGTCTGTAGATTGTGAGTCACGTGTGTGGAGGTGATGACAGAGGCGTAACCAGGAGCACTTAAGACTATTGAGAGAAGGGGGTAGAGGAAGGGGTAAAGGAGGGGAGTAAGCTGGCTCAACAATGTAGTTGGTAGGAGGGTCGTCACTGTTCATAGGGAGGAAGATAATAGATTAACGTCTCTTTCGATTGTAAATCTTGGGTTCTCCACAAAGGGGGATGAGGAGCCTTCAGTTAAAAAGGAAAAAAAAGCAGCAAACGAACAAACTAAAACATTAGTACAAACACATGTGGTATCAACCAGTGGCGGATCCAAGGGAGGAAAAACGTGTAAAAATGTTACCTTTTTTTGTTTAGATGGGCCCCCTCCCCTGGCGCTCATGGGGGGAGGGGGGGGGGGGGGGTTCGATTTTTCAAAGTTTCGAGGGCCAAAATAAATAAATTAGTGCTCCTCCCCCCCCCCCCCCCACTGAGCGAATTATCGGCCGCCGCGATTTTCAAATTTTCGGGAGCAAAAAAAAAATTAGTGCTCACTACCCCCCCCCACCCCCCCCCAACTGAGCGAATTATCGGCCGGCTGTTTTGCCGCTAAATATTTTCTTACGAATTGGGCCCCCTCCCCTGCCGCCGGCTGGATCTGCCCCTGGTATCAATATCATTGATCTTCTATTAATACTGTCGCTCATAAATTTATACTAATTTTGTCTTACCCCTTTTCATGAAATTAATGATTGTGGCAATGTAATTCATTTTGATAGGTTAGGTTTATATCTTATCAGAACTTTATTAAACAATTTCTATGACTCTTTATATAATCAAGGTTTTATATCGAAAAAACATAAGAGTACAATGATGCACATGCTGCAGCTAAAAAGCTGAAATGTATGTGTTTACAATGATAGAGGATACATATAAATAGAAAAGAATATCCATTCACAAAACATATCTACATTATCGTACAACGAATTGATCTACGTGTATAAAGCTATTAGAAAATATAATGCTTTTCTATCAAGAATAAATTATAGTGTCAATCATTTCATGAAAAGATGTAAAAGAATTATATTCCGATTTAAAAGAAAAGTCAACCCTGATATCAAGTTGTTTTTAATTAAAGCAGAAAAATTATAAAAACAAATTAATGAAATTTTAAGCAATATCCAATTAAAAATAGGAAAGCTATAATTATTGTTTGAACTTGTCATCAGTGATACACAAATCGGCAAAACTGTGAAGCATCTTGCGAGCTGCTCTCCAATTTGTTCTGTGCAAATTATTTCCTAGTTATCGATGACGGAATATATTTGTTGAATTCAGGGGTTGTAAACAAAACATATTGTAACAATTATATTTAGGGTGAATGTATGATTTGGAATTTTCTAGATATTCTATAAGTTTGATAGTACAGGGTAAATAGGAGGGGAGCTCACAAGATACAGTGTACGTCACATAGTTGCCATTTTGTGTGTCATTGATCGCGCCTTCAAAAAATTCATAACTTTCTTCTTTCCAATCGGTTTTTGATCAAACTTTCACTGACCTGTTTCACAAATTTGTCTGATCCTTTTAAAATCCTATAAATTGCCCTATAAATTGCAGTCTTTTGAGGGACCTACCCAAACTCGTGTATACGTCTCATATGTAGATCAACTATAAGTGTACTAGACGAGTGGGCGAGGAGATGGGGCTGCAGCCCTCCTGACAACACTGAAAGGTTGACCTAGGCATGTTTTTTTCAAAGGGGGGGGGGGGGGATTTGAAACAAAAGTACACCAATTACGCGACCCATACATCGTGAATTTTACCTTTTGCTGATGTTAACACCCCCCTCCCTCACCCCCGCGTGTATGTTATCCTGGCCCGGAATCCTGGATCCACCTTTGCAGTCCATGACAGGTTTATGAGAGTGAATGAATTCCAATAATGCCCAGGAATAGTCCATGTTATCCTAACGCCTATATACAACCATGGACCTACTACGCGACAACGAACGCTTATTTGTTATTGTTAAATCGTCAGAATGTCAGTTGTCTGATATGAAGGGGAAGGTTGGAGAGGCCTTACGGTTGAGGAATAGTGAGGCTTAATATCAATTAGCAAGCTGAATTAATAAGCATTATACCCAGGGGCGGATCTAGCTTTTTGCCAAGGGGGTGGTTTGACCCAGTGGCGGATCAAGGATTTTCCAAAAATCGCGCCGTTTTACTGTTTTACTTTTTTCCCTTTTTGTTCTCACTTGGAAGCCCACGGTGAGGGGGGTTTAACCGCCGAACCCCCTAGATCCGCCCCTGATACCAAAACAAATCATAAAATGAATCATATATTTATATACATTGCTCACTTGAACGCGAGAGAGTTTTCAGTTGTAATTTTAAGATTTCGATTTGTTTTAAAGGAGGGAGTATGCAAAATACAACAAGAACCAAAACTACTACTACTACTACTACTACTACTACTACTACTATACTACTTCTACTACTACTACTACTACTACTGCTACTACTACTACTACAACTACTACAACTACTTCTACCACTACTACTACTACTACTATACTACTTCTACTACCTAAACTACACCAATAATAAGAATGAAACATGAATAACGAATAATCAAATAAATACATAGTAGATTAAAAGTTGGGTCTTATGGATAATAAATCCAGGACCGAAGCTTGATATTGTCCCTTCTTGGTCCAATACTTGGTATTTTGAATACGAATAGATCTTTATATAACATAGGATCCTAAATGCTTTGTCAAACCCCGCCTCTGACCAACCCCCAATCATTCTTAAAGGTAAATACCAGTTTTGGAAACGCCCCCCCCCCCCTTTCAAAAATAAAATGAAAGCTCTTATTACCAATCATGTGAAAATGTATGTTTTGACTAATACGTGATCATACAAATTTTGCCGAGAAACCACCTAGTAATTGATATATTTGGTAAATTATTATATCTATTTGGACCTGATAGATATAACGCACGTGTTCGCGCATGTGTGGTGGTAGTCCCATATACATCTTTCTGTGTACAGTGATTGTAACTTTATCAAGACTGGGCCAAATTTCTTATCACTTTGATGATTCGAGAACCTTGCAGTACACACCAATACTTATATGTTAGATGATCAACCTTTTCTGATCGATTCCACAACGTTTCTTTCACAATGCAATCACACGACCATAACTGGTCTTTATCTTTAACTCCATTACCGTATGTATTGGCATTTGGTTTGATGATAAGCGACACAGACTTGGATGACTTGTGACTCGATGGATAATGTCACAGAGTAAGCTGTTGGTTCTCATCATCAACTCTATAGGGAGATTGGCGTAAATGTCAATGCAACTAGTAACTTCTTGATGCAACATGCAATGTGGATGGCAACCTAGGTCTCGCTCTTCAAAGATCGTTACTGGTAGACTTAAAGATAAAGACCAGTTTTGGTCATGCGATTGCATTGTGAGAGAAACGTTGTGGAATCGATCAGAAAAGGTTGATCATCTAGCATATAAGTATTGGTGTGTACTGCAAGGTTTTGGAATCATCAAAATGATAAGAAATTTTGCCCAGTCTTCGTAAAGTTACAAGCACTGTACACAGAAAGATGTATATGGGACTACGCACACGTGCGTTTATCTCTCACATACTAATATATAAACTAATTTTCCAAATATATCAATTAGTAGGCGGTTTCCCGGCAAAATTGTTATCATGTATTAGTCAAAACATATTCTTTCACATGATTGGTAATAAGAGCTTCCATTTCATTTTTTGAAATTGGGGCGTTTCCAATACTGGTCTTTACATTTAATCTTAATTTAAGGAAGTAAAATGTGTTACAGTGAGAATAGGAGATCGGATTGTAAGTTGGTGTCTTATTTTTCTATACCTGTATCAAAAGACACATGTATCAGGTATTTACACGGTATCATCATGATTTGCGATGAACTTAATTAAGTATATGGAACGCCAATTTGAGGTTAACGCTCAATCTCAGTAGCCGTGTATCATACCTATGTCCAGGGCCACGTTGCATAAAACTTACCATTGATGCCAATCAAAATCAAGGTTTCCATGGAAGTTACCATTGATAGCAAAGTAACTATCAATGGTAAGTGATAGGGAATGGGGCCCTGGATCTTAATCATATTCACACCTCAGCTATGAGTATGAGAGAGAGAGAGGGGGGGGGGGGAGGATTTTTTTTGAATTGTTTGTATGTCGCTACATGTATGTATCTTAAACAACAAATCACATCATATATATATATATGACAAAATGGTTTTGAAGTAAACTGACTTTAAGTACAATGACTTTAAGGTGATGGTGCTGAAACGGATGCATTCATATTTAATGCATCATGATGATCCAACCTTGCCCGGTACTTTAAATAATTGATATTGCGATCCGGATAGGGGTATGTATAATTTAAAAGTGAACGGTTCTAAAGCAGCTTTGTAGGGACAAAATTCCCTCATTAAAAATGTTCAAAACATTAATGGGGAAAGCATTTAAAACCAATATTAAACCGTTCTTATGCAATAGTTAGTAAGTGCTATCTGGATTGAGACGAGACATATAATAATATTAGTCTGTGTACAAAATGGGAATAATGAATATAGATTTGGACTCTTTTGAACTTGATTCTTTAATACAGGAGTGGCCTTCTGTACATTGCGAAAATTAAAAGGAGTGTAATCAAACATCGGAACACGAAACCCATCATTCATTCGCTTAAAGTTAATCTAATCCGAATTTGGCTCAAAAATGTATTAAGAAACGATGCATAACGCTGTCGTCATCATGACATCATGATCCGCACCTGATCTTTTATGATGTTTATTGTAAATTAACTGTAAATTTTACTGTAAATTAACAAGTGCTTTGTCCACACACCATTCCAGCAATTCATGACACTCCTTGGCTCCTTGCAGTTATTCGCCTTACCTACCATCCCAGTATAGCTTCCTGAGTGAGCTGCCAAAGGGATAACCCAACCAGGTACCAAGACAGTAATACAATGCTAATCTATATACATTCACCAAATTTCAAACACTAATTTAAGAACATATTGATCAGTGCTTTGACTGAACACGAA
The DNA here is from genome assembly GCA_035222895.1 of Strongylocentrotus droebachiensis. Taxonomy (NCBI): domain Eukaryota; kingdom Metazoa; phylum Echinodermata; class Echinoidea; order Camarodonta; family Strongylocentrotidae; genus Strongylocentrotus; species Strongylocentrotus droebachiensis. The sequence goes on along the minus strand of JAVYIG010000181.1, from coordinate 72,182 downwards.
ATAGTTTAACACGATAGATAGGACAACTCCATTTGAATGCACAATCGAAAATGGTCTTAAAAGTAGGTGTCTGAATTAGGTATTCTCTATAATCAGAGGTACTTTGGTTAAACATCAAACTGTTTTGCTGGAGATTAGAAGAGGACCCGCTATATATCAAATCGTGCTAACGTATCTTCAAAGCCTTGTTCATGAATGTAACTTACCAATACCGCATAATAATATCCATGTATTGTCTCATCTCGGTCAAACCAGGAAACTTCACAAAGTATACTACACAAACACATGCGTTTTTACTTCCACTGGATTTATCACATTTTACTGTAAATTAACAAGCGCTTTGTCAACACACCATTCCAGCAATTCATGATACTCCTTGTAGTTGCTCGCCTCACCTACCATATCAGTATAGCTTCCTGAGTGAGCTGACAAAGGGATTACCAAACCAAGTACCATATGAGTACACAATGGGAAAAGCGATGTTGGATTTTGTAATGATTATACTTAGGAGGATAATACCCTTTCATGCTTTGTTGCAGTCCTAGTGCGGTGCATGTGACGAGCGCTACCCGGATTCCAAAGAGATTAAAGAAGAGGGAATCACTCACACACGTCTTAAAAAAATAAACATTCTCATTTACTTCATCACAGAAGCATACCCTGTCATGCGGAAAACTCGATATCACTACAAAGAGAAAATTCTTTATTTGGTATAATGGAACGCCAATCAATAGTCATTGGATGAATAGAGCTCTAACCTAAACAACCGAATAGCCCCAGCATTGAGCGAGAGTTTGAGTGACGAGCTACAAAGCCCTTTCATTCATTGTATAGGTCATTACTACTTTCTTTCGTGATACACGTATGCACAACGAACAAATTAATGAAAGAAAGAAAGGATTTGTTGTATAGCTGGGAAACGTCGTCTTATAAAGTAGAATGCACTTAGAAGCCATGCATTTTACATAGAATTGGAAAAGCACGACTTCTTTACCCTTTGCATTTATAAGTCGGCGTAATTATCCTCTTGCAGGTATACTAGAGATCCGTTGTGTGTATCACTTCATACACATTGTACATCTTGCCCAGGCTTGTCAAATTCAAGTAAAGTGCTCACAATAATACTCTGTAACATGGTCTGTACTAAAAAAAGGAAGAAGAAGAATAAAAGGCTCTCCAAAGAGCAAGACAGGCTACATCAGTGACATGGAGCATATTGACCTAATTTACTGTTTTCAGTGCAGAATTGATTCTTGCCCAGGGACCATAAATTTGATTCGTATTCATTCCAATTCTTTCGCTGAATTATGATGAGAAAAAGAGATGGGAGGGGTAGAAAGGAAGTGGAAGGAGTGGAACTCTAATGGAGATGTTGTAATAGAACAAAATCATGTTAATGGTAAAATGTTGGGTAATTTTTAGGGTTTAATCATATTATATTGAAGTATAAAACGAAAAAATTAAACGAATTAAACATTCTGTTGAAAATGAAAGTTATACTGCTTGTTCAGAAAAATAAAAAATAAAAATAAAAACTTACAAGCCGCCTAGGCGCTGCAGCCGGATGTACAATGCAATACTTCGTGTCAGGTTAAAGCTACTGTTTTCATCAAGTTAATACTAATTCATAAACAGTTATATTTCGCACATGCCTTAGTATTTCTCTACGACTTACCTCTCATTTTTCATTTCATTAACACAAGAGCAGATAATTATTGACTACAGAGCACTTCCTTCACTTGATTGTATGACTGCATCTCTCCACTCTTCGAGGGTTATATTGATTCACCGTGTCTGGGATTATTTGCCCGGACCCATTCAGCAAAGAACGTGAACGACGAAAGCACTTCCCATCAGCAGCAGATAGCAGTAAAGACAGGCGTCAAGCGCGCGAGAGATAAAATGATTCCAGCGTTAAATTCGTCGAGAATGCACCCCTAAAGCACGTTGTGAACCGAGTATGATAAAGCATGGATGAAGCAACAGGGCAGATTAAAAAGGCAACCTAGAGGGTTTCCCAAACGCGTAGAAAGTCGAATTGCCGGATGGTTTTCAAATAAAGGAGCTGTGATGACAGAGCTGACGAATCGGGTGCGATGTGTGTTCAAGACAGGATTTCCGATACACGATGAAAGGCGCCAAGTACGGCACTGGGTTATCGTCTGCAAGTGCAAGAGTGCAAGCCGTCCACGAGTTTTTTCTTCTTTATGTCACCTCAACTGAACATATGGGGTATACCCGGTCAGCTGATGAACCATTCCCGAGCTCCTCTCGCGAACATATCCAGTCTTTCGTGACAAATTAATAGCCCATGTTTGTATATCACCTACCCAAGGCTATCTGCATCACAAATATAGCGATCGTGTTCGCATGATAAAGCTCGCGGTCGCATCTTCCCATCTCATATAAAAACAAGAGAATTGGCGCGCGTGTGGGCGCATACTACGGCGTGTAATAGTGGCGTTCAGCTATGCTGCGGACGAAATGAAATCCGAGGTTGGATGGGGTCCCAGGTTGGGGTGTGGGGGGGGGGGGGGGGGGGGGGGTGGAAATCATATCGTCGGCTGGGCGAGCTACTAGGGACTTTTAGCTTCGCACGAAGACAATGTGGATTGCTACGATCGACGTCCTTTTAATGCACTGCCTTGAATGGACGTCACACGTATCAGTCCACGCAAATCTAAAAGTCCCTACTGTTGCGCTGTCAGCGCTGGTGGTTTACGTGCACGACCTCGCTACGACAAGTATTTTCGATGTTGACACTCGATTTTGGCGTCTTATCGGCCACTTATTATTGCAGACTGCAGTAGCTACGTTCGTTTAACAGGAGCATCGCAAAGCCACTTTGAAATGGGGAGGAGGCCGAGGGGGGAGAGGGGGGGGGGGGGGGCTCTCAAGCCCCTTAGTACGCCACTGAGTAAAAGCACAGCTTTAAATTATTTTAAATACTTACAGTATATTACTTGTAAAGAAAACTATGTAAGCGTGAAAATTTGACATAAAGTAAACCGAAGCCAATATGTATATTTATAGTGAGAAAGATGCATATACATTTATATACAAAACAGGGGGGGGGGGGGGGGGTGTTTTACAAAGATCCTAAGTAGAACCAATTCTAAGTTGGGTTTAAAAATTATGGAGAGCCATATGTAGCCTTAAAATGAAATTTATTCAAAAGCAGAAATTCAAGTATTTTAGACTTTTCATATATTCCACATCAAGAACATGAATATGAATGATTTGAATCAACATTTTTATGCCTTTTAAAATAACTTTTACACAATATTTTAAAGATGCTAACAGCTTTCCATAATTGTTCAGTCCAACTAAGAGATAAGTTCAACTTAGGATCTTTGTGAAACTCCCCCCAGGTCTATTACACGATCGCAACGATTCCCGAAAAGCCATGTGCGTCACCCATCGTAATGTGCTAATATGACAATTGCACGCTATCCAATCCGAACATGAGTTACAAGGCAGTACTTTAAGGTGTTAAAATTGAAGTTGATTTTCGAAAGTCTTTGCGATCGTATTAGAATAAGAAATATATATATATATATATATTACAAAGTATATAGAAGAATACAACATTAGAAGTTTTTATTAAGACTGAGATGCTATTGAGTAATTTAAGTATTTACGAATACCTTAAATTGAAAATCTAATGTAATTAGCCATGCATGGGCAGGGTCATTTGTACCAAAATTTTAAAACACATCGAGACGAATACTGGATAATAGCTGGCTCATGAAAGTAATGTAATAATTATTCATTTATTCACCGACGGCACATTCTCCGATGCACACTAGATGGAAGTATTCTTCTCAAGAGGGCAAACAAAAGGTATTCGTGAAGCACCTCCAGGCTCCATCACTACAAGGCGGGACGTCTACACGTGCAAAAGATATCAATTCAATTCAATATATTCAAGTCTACTTTTAAAACAATTTACAAATCAATAACTGACATACACATAATGAATAATGGTGCCGGGATCATGAAAAGCACTAAATTGGCTTATTGAAAATGACCCCTTAACAAGTCTATACATACATATGTAACATATCATACATTGTAAGAAAAATAAAATATGTGCCTATGTGGGGGTCATTTGTAGCAAAGCTAACTACGAACCGGTCTAGTCTCTGAAATTGTATTACAGTGCCGCAAAGAAAGAAGGCACATGCATGTATCTATATGCATACTTACCTATATACTCGCTCGATAAAAAGCGAAGGATCGCAACATTCAGAAATTGATCATAACATCTCCAGTCCAAAGCAAACGCAATTCACAGCAGCCGAACTTCAGTCTGCAAATCATACGATCCAAAACAGTATTGGAGAATGTTGCTTGATATCGCTTCTAAATCTCCTGCCTTTCTTATTCCAAATGTTACAGAAAGAATTGTTTTCCTAACATCACTGACATAGCGTAATCGGAGAGTATTGGGTTATCACAGCTGTTCTACGTGACGACACGACACGAAGCGCAGTTTTTTCTTCGTTCAGAGATACCACTTAATTCTACGCGTGGGTGGTTGTCATGGAAATCAAGATGTCTGAAGCGGGATCACCGTGCCGTGATACATGTCTTCAACAGTCAGACCGCAGTCCGTATCATTTTTATGCAATGTGACCCCCCGCGAGACCTTGTCACCACATCTGGGAAATTTGGGGGCGTCGCGTTGCTATGGAAGCTCGGAGAGCATGTACCTCTCGAGCTTAGAGAAACCAAGTTCTAAAAAACCACATGGAACCCAACCATAGGAGTGTCGCGCCGGGAGAGGGCAATTTTCTCGCTCCCACATCGAATTCTTAAGAAGGGAAAAAGATAGATAGAGAAGAGGTGGGATAGAAAAAATGTGAACAAAAAAGCGTAAGAAAGATAAAGATAAATTGCACAATATGAAATACATATGGAGGCCCCTTACTCACGAAAATTCCAAACAAACAAACAGACGAACAAACGAATAAACAAACAATCAACAGACAACACGAACAAACGCGAGACACACACTGTATACGCTTTCGTCCTCCTTTTATTCGCCCCCCCCACCCCTCACCATCAAAACTTTCCTCAGTTATATTATACATTGTTAGTTATAGTTGCAGTTACATTGTGTGTATTGTAGGAATATGGATGTGTCGTGGTGTAGTGGTTTATTCACTTGGATCTCAATTCTAGGGTTGAGGGTTCGAATCCCAGCCCGGTACTAACGCCCTTTGGCAGGACAGTAATCCACATTTGCCACTACCCAAAGCTTTCTTCTAGAACCGCTGCTGGTATGTATGTATAGAGGTCTATAATATATGTATGTGTTTGCCATTGAAGTCCTTTACAACCTATGCTACAACAACAATATGTAACGCGTCTTTGAGACATTTTGTTGTTTGCCAACAATCGGCGCATGAAATTTACAATAAATCAACAGTGCATTCCATAAGTGATACACAAGTGAAGGTATTCTTTTCAAAGGGGGGTATCAAAAGCTCGTGAAGCACCTCTATCACATTCCCAGTAATTTTTCTAAAATACAAAATGTAGCACCTCCCAGTCTTAAAATGTATGGATATTTGGGGTCATGTGCACCATAGACCGTGGTGGTACTGGTAGGTCTATTGCACTTATACCGTGTGTCAACTACGAACGGGTTAATTTTTTTGGAATGCTGACTATTGAGATACATCTATTCGTTATCCAGGCACTTCAAAATCTCCATCGCTGATTCGATTATTTTCGCCAGGCGGTGTGAGAGGGCGTTAATTCGATTTCGGAGTAAGCACTGAAAATCTCAAACGTGATTCGTTCGCCTGCTCAAACCACGTGATGTCTTTCAACTGACCATTCACAGAAACCGCTGAAGATTAACGCGCGCGCTGATCGAATTTTAGGTTTCGTGCAAGAAGAGAAGCAAGAGATCTGTCAGTCTCTGACAAATGAATTACTAATTGTATGAGACCAAAGAATATAAATATACAAATTATGCTTTTCATACACCCTTTGTGTTGTAATACAAAATGTAAGGCTGAAAGTTAAATCAACATTCTGAAATGGTTACTAGGCTAGCGTCAATGTTTATATTTTCAATGAAATGAGCTTCTACAGCATACTTTGAATTCTTTAATATTTGTAATGAGTGCATGTGTGTATGTTAATCCTTCATGTGCTACCTTCCTACATCTCGTACCCTTTTCCTAATTGCAGTCGTACTTCTGATCGAATTACTCTGTGAGATTGCTTTTGTGACAAAATCAATTATTTGAAGTGATTTTGAGACTGAATCTCACATTGGTCACATGGCGCCACATATTATGATACAATCCACCAGAAAAGTAGATTACCATGAATTGTTAGTTTTTCAATTCGATTTCCTCCATAAGTTCTGCAAAGTACATATCGAGCAATAGTTTAATCTTTAAAATAATTTATATCCTTCATCAAGCTATGACTCAATGACATTTTTTCCACAACTGGCATAAGAAAGAATGAATTAAAATCCGTTACGTTCTCTTTCAATGTATACCCCTGCTCAACCTCCGTCTCTATCCCTCCCTCCGTCTTCTCTCCTTCACTTTCTCACCTTACTCATCTATATCTTCCTGTCAACAATTATTCAATCACCATTTCCTTAAAAAAAATAAAAAATGTATCACTCTGTCTACACCCACAACGCTCTTTCTCTCACTCTTGCCCTCCCGCTCTCCTCCCTCTCTCTCCTTCCTCTCTCTCTCTCTCTCTCTCCCCCTCTCTCTCTCTCTCTTCCTCTACTCCTGCCATTCTGGGGGTCTCTACCCCTCTCTAGTCCAATATTCCTCCATCTTCATTAACTATTACCAACAATTTATTCTGTGCATTGTATTATCTACATCTACTTTATCATAACTCTGAATTGTGATGGATTGAAACAACACTTCATTCAATTAAAACACAACATTGTTTTTGACAATATAGAAGTTATATTCAATCATAGTAACTTGATTGTGCATGAGTACACACAGGCACACGAAGTACATGGTTTGCAAACTTTGCAATTTTCAATACATGAAGAATATCTTGATTGAAATCAAAATCATGTTACATGATGTAAAGAGAATGACATGTGTATTTCATTCAAAATATGTTCACAGCAATCTGTAAAGTACATGTAATTGAAACTTTGAATTATACACTTCACCAGTCAGAAAGTGAAGCTGCATTCCTAGATACAATCAGAATAAGAAACCTGAGATATCTATGGTATCATGATAAAAAAAAAAAAAAATCACAACAAAACCACAAAAACACATTCTAGGGATAATTTGATCTCATGGTTTAAATTTCTATTTTCAGACACATGGTACTTCAGGTACTCGAACTAAAAATGCCTAGTATCTAGGAAGTCTCTGTATTCCACCATCACAAAGAGCTTGATGTATTCCTCACATTGGCCTAAAACTTTAAAATGTCACATTTTATTTACCATCAGACTTGCAGTACTGCAACAATTTGGTATCAAACTGAAGATAAATCTGATGATAAATGAAATATGGATGATTGGATTAAAAGTCCTCTTTTAGTCATTCTGCTAGAAAAATAGAGCACATCAAAGCATACTGGTTGTGTTCAATTCTAACCGCTATGAATGAAGATTATTACAGACATTTTAATAAAAATCTCAAAATTAATGATACGATATATAAACGTATATAAGGTACTTTCACAACATATGGGTTTCATATCAACCATTCATCAAATTCATGAAATATTGAATTTTATATAGGTCCGTTAACGGTCACTCCATAAAAAAGCTTTTTTCAAATCTTTTATATTTTATAGATTTGAAGAATGGTTGATAGGAAATCCAACATTTGTGAACTACCTCATTTTAGTTTATAACATTTTATTATTAATTTATAGATATTTAATAAAATGTCAACAAATTTCTTTATTCAAAATTGGCTGGAAATGTCATTCTGCAATGATTGGATTCCTCCATGTCATATGCCTGGCAAAAGCGTGAGAATATAGATTTGGTCTCAGATTTTTGTCAATTGATTGTTTGGTAATGAACAGATAAGAAATAAGATATAGAAGTCATTACCTATAACTGTAAAAGAATTGACAATGCTCTGACTGAAATATGTCTAACATATTTTTGTAGTAAAAAGGCAAACTATTATTTGCTAGAAATGTACATTTCCTAGCAGTTCATTTGTATTCATTAATGCCCTTTTGCCCGCCACATGACACATTTTAAAGATGTAACAATCACAAAGGTACTGAATACTGATTAGCGACAGGGAAGTATAAAAAGTAGTAATTAAAATTGCATAATATAGCACAATCAATGCACAATGTACATATTGCATCACATCACCTCCCTCTCTTCAATCAAACTTGCTGCAACATATTCCATCATCTGGAAGTTAGGAATCCTCTTCACACATGGAATAAATAACGAGGTGTAGCGATGAAACTCATAGCTGGATAGAATACAGCAATCATCATGACTTTTCTACATAGGCGTTCTGTATTCTAGAAGCGCACTTCTCGGCACAGTTCATGAATTCATGGAGCTGATTCACACATTTCGTGACATCTTGAGGGTGGTTTTTCAGACATTCATCGTACTGCTGGTATTCACTGGCACAGTCATGTTGAATCTTCTGAACTGCAGGGCTGTAAAAACAAAAATCATAAATGTCATAAATACTATTGTGTCAAGCCTAGCTGCACTAATTTGGCCAGGAGGGATTAGACCTCCCTTCGTGGTCACTGACAGGTGGTTTTCTCATCAAATCAGCTATCAATTAACATACCCTAAGAAAAAGGGGATCATGTACCGCTTAGGCATTATTTGGTAGGCAATTTGCAATTTGCGGTATACAAATATCTTATTATTATATATAGACGGCGCCCGTAGCTACAAGTAGTGCAGTCCCGCTTTATTGGATTATGTGGAGTACTGATCATGCCGTTACAATGAAAATGAAACTTGAGAAGATAGTCTGAATGAATGTAATGAGAAACAATTATCTATAACAAGGTTTTAGAATCATCAACATTATAGCAGATTCATCAATCTTGCTGAAAACCACAGACATTGAAAAAGCACTGGACAACAGGGACGACACATATACATGTATGGCATGTTTGGCGTCATCATTTAGTCAAAAGTTGTGAACTATTGTTTATCCTATTGGGAACATGAGAATGATGAGATCATCATGAAGAATGCTTTTTGTCCTACAATGCTAAAAAAAAGAACATGCACGGGCAGCAAACAGCATAAGTACTAATACCTCAGTAAGTTTGACCTGAACATATATGGGTACATGCTGGTACATGCTATTACATGCATACCCAAGAGGCCAAGAGTTTCAATGCAATTTTGTTATTCAGAGGATTGCCTGAATAGGCAAAACCTTGTTTATGCAGTCTTCTCATTAAAGTACAATGATAACTCAAAACAGGGAAATGCATTATAGTTTGTCAGAAGGCAATCAGGGAAAAGCAAGCATCCATAAATTCCAATGAATTACAGAAATTAAATTCAGAATTGTTCAGCACCTAGCAAGCCAAAGATGGAAGTCTTTAAAAGGGCATTATGAAGGAAGCGTCCAACTGATGGCAGCGAATCGCTGTCCACGTTCTTAACAGCACATCACAGTAAATGTATATATTTTGCACCAGGATTGATGCCTACACACATATTGGACATGGCACACACCACACTGCAGTGCGTAATCTCCGTTGCATGAAGTAGCAATTTACAAGGAGGAAGAAGAAGAAGAAGAAGATACTTACTGAGTACTGGAGCATGCTGATGCTGCTTCACCGAGGTCTCTACACTTGTTCTGCCAGTTCTCAGGGTATGAGGCAACACAGTTACCATACTCCTCTAACTCCTTACCACAGTATTTCAGAACGAGCGACACAACAGCTTCCCTGGATTGAGGAAGACATTTAGATATTTTAAGATTTTGATAAACACTTGATTTTGTCCATCAAGTATAATTGCATGAAGTTAAAAGAATGTGGAAGAAAATACCAGGCAAGATTACCTACAAATACAATGAAAGTCTATAATGATCTTATTCCATGAAGAGTTCCTAAAATCAGATGTGATAAAATAAAGACAAATCACAAAGTCATATGCTGTTAACTGATAGGCAAAGAGAATCAGAATGACTACACAAATTGATCAAAATTTAGAAAATATTTAATGTGCAAGTCTGCAAGATATCATTCATACAATCATGCTCATAGTTATAGGATTACTATAAGTAATCACACAAATCGCAGTTACCATGGAAGAATCCTGGATCGATGTATTCAAGTAAGTAAGTAGACCTCTAGTAATATGTTCAAGGTTGTCTACATTTAAACTAACACAATTCGCGACATGTGGGACTGTACTTAACACCACTGAAGTAAATATTGCACTTTAACATAAAATGGATAGCTTTAAATTCAAATCCCATACTCACATTATACTTTCAAATTCTATGCTCCTGATATGAATAATTTCTGGCGGTCTAATTCAACGCATTGGGAAATTTCTGATGAAATCTCTCGTTGCGAAACAACATATAAATTGATCTTGAAGAAAGGCTACATCACATCGGTAAGCTGACTGTAGATGGCGCTAGATCTCAACTGGATCAAATTTTCGACGAGAAATTACATTTGTCCTCCATATATTTTAGTATCCCCCTGTCTCTACGTCTCCCCCATTTCATGTTATACTCTCTCCTTCGCTATTACTCTCTCTCTCTCTTTACTACACCGTGTATCTAATCTTCTCTCCCCACCCCCTTTGACTCCCATCTCTCTGTAACTCTCTCTATATCTATTCCACTCTCTTTACTATACAGTGTATCTAAACTTCCCTCTCCCCACTAGTTTGTCTACCTTTCTCGCCCTGTCTATGTTCTCTCTCCTTCTCTATTCCTCTCTCTCTCTTTACAGTGAATCTAATCTTCCCTCTCCCCACCCTGTTTGACTCCCACCTAGCCCTCTCTCTCCTTATCTTTTCCTCTCTCTCTTTATACAATGTATCTAAACTTCCCTCTCCCCATCCCCTTTAACTACCACCACGCCCTCTTTCTGACCCTCTCTCCATGTCGATTCCACTATACAGTGTATCTAAATTTCCCTCTCCCCACTACTTTGTCTACCTTTCTCGCCCTCTCTATGTTCTCTCTCCTTCTCTATTCCTCTCTCTCTCTTTACAGTGAATCTAATCTTCCCTCTCCCCACCCTGTTTGACTCCCATCTAGCCCTCTCTCTCCTTATCTTTTCCTCTCTCTCTTTATACAATGTATCTAAACTTCCCTCTGAGTCTCCCCACCCCCTTTCACTCCAATCTCGCTCTCTCTCTGTACCTCTCTCCATATCTATTCCACTCTCTTTACTATACAGTGTATCTAATCTTCCCTCTCCCAAACTCCTTTGACTCCCATCTCTCTGTACCTCTCTCCATATCTATTCCACCGTCTCTTTTCCATACTGTGTATCTAATCTTCCCTCTCCCCACCCCTTTGACTCCCATCTCTCTGTACCTCTCTCTATATCTATTGATTCTATTCCACTCTCATTAACTATTAAGTATCTACCGGTAATCTTCTCTCCCCACCCACTTTGACTCCCATCTCGCCCTCTCTATGTACCTCTCTCCATATATCTTGCACTTTCTTTCACTCTCATTTCAACATCCTTCAACCACAACAAATGACACTATCATGAAGCAAAATAGCAGTTATATTTTCTCTATTTATCAAGGTGGTTTTAGCAATAAAAGAAAACAAAATGCTGAAGTCTACGACTTGCAGATGATGTTACGCACAAAATAGACAACATAACATTCTAAATGATCAAGTATTAGATAAGCAATAAAATACAGCCGCTCATTCTAAACCTGCCTGCCAATATCAATAAACTAACCCACATGGTTCATGGGGAGGGGAGAAATTCCAACATTTTGTATAAACCTTTAAATGATTGTCTACATGTATCAATTAAAATAAAGAAATCCTTCATATTTTTTTTTTGCAAGAAGGGTCATCACCCCCCCCCCCCCCTCACAATCCTTCTCCTCTTCCCCCTTGCTACTTTTAAGCAACTTTGGAGAAAGCAATTGTAAAAATAACCCCCAAATATCCACAGATCTTTTAAAACATGGAGACATCCCAATTTGTGCCTTTTAGAATAATCACTGCCAAAGTGATGGAGGTCCTTCGCAGACATCTTTTGTTTGCCCTTATGAGAATAACACTCCCACCTGTGTATCATAGGATGTATGGCCAATTCATAAATGAATAATAATGGGTACCTGGCAGGAATTAATTCCTAGAAATGCTAGAGCGCCGTAATAGCAGACGTGCTAAAGCCAGGGTAATAATCGGGAGTGCCATGAGTGTCCAGTCTGACAGACATGAGCGCTATACAAGAACCTACTATTATTATTATTACATGACTTTCATATCAATTTAGTATTTCACATATCCAGCAGTTGTCTCAATGGGTTTTCCATTTTTATACAAATGACCAGTATCTGCCCATGCAGATAGTATCTTCAAAGTGACTTAAAGTTATTTGCCCAGCAGAAGGACACAAACTGATGCAACTACATTTATGACACTTGACTGCCGATTTAGGATCTTAAAGGGATTGAGTATCTTTGTCTCAGATTCTGAAACAAAATCCTAGACTGAGCCCATGCAGCAATGATAATTATAAACCTTTAGGTCAGTCAGGAATCCCATGACTTTTACAAGTCAATTGCCCGTCTGATTATCAAGATATCTATGATTGGAAATCGAAATTCCATTTTTCATTTTCCTAACTGTTTTTATAACACTATAGTCTATTGGGGAAAATGAATTTGGTAGAACCGGTCACTCAAAGATTTGTTACTTTTTTGAGGCACTTCATGATCATTTTGAAGCACAATTTTTTTTAGGGCTTCAATATTACACCATATCATAGACACTGATAACATGTAGGGCCATGCATATCACCAAAAAAAAAAAAAAAAAAAAAAAAAATGCATTTTCTTTTTTTTGCTTGATTTCATACATCTTCTAAATTGTTAACAGTAGTATTATCACTTCTTTGCATGTGTCTTTCCTTTACCCTACGATTGCAAAATGGAAAACATTGAAAAGCGAGACCAAAATTGTGTTTGCGCCCTTCTGCTATGCACAGTACAATACTTATGACAGTTTGGAAGATTATCATAGTAGCAATGTTTCAAATGCCCTCAGGCTCATACCGTAGTTGAAATAAGACGAGAGATAGCTGTAAAGTTTAGTCCAAACTTTCATGCCATATGTGTGGAGTCCCATTTAATGTGTGTGCTGTAAATTGGGTAAATGTTTTTTCATTTTCATCATTCCAAAACCACTAAGTGTACTCTAATTCCTCTATACTATATAGCCCACCTTTACAGTTTCTTTCACAACAAAATTTCGAGAGAGTAGTATCCAGCAAACGTCATCTTTAGCGTTGTTTGCATAATTTGCTGGTCCCTCTAACAGTATAAGGGCACTAAGTTAACAGTTTAAAGCACAGCGCCAAGTTTTGTGCCAAGTTCAAGACTTATTTTTTCCCTAAAATTAATTTCTCATTGAGTTACATGACAAACAATTACACTTGCCAGCAAGTGTCAAAACCACCAAGTTAATACAAAGTCCTCACGTTTCTCTTCCAAGGTATAGATGTACGATGTGCAGCACAAAACTTACAAAACTTAACTTGACTATTACCTAGGTGATTGCAAATCACTTACGGTAAGTCGATTTGACAACTAATGGTCGTTATTTTCTCACTAAAAGCCATTTTCCAGCAACTTCGTTTTGAGGGAAGTTCTATATTACTTTAGTATCGTCTTTCAAATGCCATTGGTATCTAACCTTTCTAATTTTTTTGGCCTGCAAATGGGACATAGTACCTTTAATACAGATGCATCGAATGCTAATGTACATGATTGACATTAAAGCAACAGAGCAAAAACATTATTAATTACCACCACAGTCATACTACATCAAGAAATTTGGCCTTAGACAGCAAGTTGGAAGGAGATCATCTTCATTATGCTGTAATGAGACAGCGATGGAACACAATTATTCAAGCACTCTCATCTGACACAAATTCCGAATTGCTCTGTGTGTCCCCATAACAATTATGACATTGTTAAGTTGTTGAATAGAAAACAGAAGAAGCCAGAGCTTGTAGTAGGGCGACATATTGCCCACCAGAACCAGGTAATTCCTGTATGAAGCCTATGGGAATGAGATATTTGAGTAGTTAACCAGTTAAGTTCATCCTGCCTTTAACAGGATAGCCAATCATCAACTGGTTTAGCGTGGACGATGTCCCTATTCTTATTCAAGAATTGCGATGAAGATATAACATCATCAGCAATTCTCCGACTGCAAGATGGGAGGATATACCTCTACTATCTGGAATAATATTATTGAAACAGCTGTACAAGTTCTTTTTGCTATGAAATGGGGTACTGCTTGGAGGATAGTCATCTTGCCTATCACAGCACTGACTTGCTCTGTGTGGACAATTCCTCTCTTCTTTCCCATGAAAAAAAAATCACGTTGCTTGCTTCTACTGCATGATGGTACACTACCGCTCTACTAGCAGGGATCATACTTGTTGATGCAGATACACATGTTCTTTTTGCAACGAAATAGTGTATGGCTTGAAGTATTGTCATGCCACCCTGCCTAACATAGCATCAACTGGCCCCATGTGGACAATCCTTCTCTTGTTCCACAACAGATGCACTGAAGAAATTACATTGCTAGCCCTCTATACCCCTCAGGACATATAGCATTCTAGCAGTTATACCATAAGTTCTTCCAGCGGAGATGGTGCACTTTTCAATTCATCATCATAGAGCCATTGTCAGCTGCTCATAAGGGTGCAGGTGTCGGAACGCTCATCAGGGGCGAGTCAATAGGCTCAGGGACTTTGATTGGAGTGGGAGTGTGGGAGTTAATCTTCTCCATCACCGAGCTGTACAGATCACGAACCGCTTGGCTGTGCTGTAAGACACAAACAAAAAAAATACAGAATTTATATATTGTTACATTTGAGACAGGTCTATCTCCAGCAGATTGAATATATATTGAAAATATAAAATTTATTCTTCTGCACAGCTTACTGATACTTTGACCATTAAATAATACAAAAATTGCACAGTACAAACGCATGTCCATTTATTTGGTGTCTCAAATTGCCTATGTTATGTAGTTTGTGATATTTTTCCTTACAAATTCTTTATACATTGTATCTTTCTCCTTTAACTAATGTCTGCTGTGTATCAATTTTTCTGTCACAAATAGTAAAAAAAACAGGTAAAAACAGAATGTTTATTGAGTTTTCTCAAGGCATTAATTACAACATTTTCCTGTGGAATAACTTGTAATCAGTTCTCTTCAAATAAAAATATCCTCAGTACATATTCTCTATCAAGATATAGTATCAAATTTGAAATACATGTGCACTCTACATATCTGAGTTTGCTTGTATTCCTTTTATTGGAATCCTACTGTAGATAGCCACATTGTTACACTGTGAATATGATGGACAAAGAAAGCGGACAAAATATACAGTTCCTCATTCTAGCCTCAACAATTGCTATGGTAGACAAAGCAACATCCCTTCACTGCTATTATATAAAAATGTGTAGAACAGGTGAATAAGCATGTGACACCTGTTCTACAGATTTTTTACATAATAGCAGGGAAGGGATGTTGCTTTGTCTACCACAGCAATTGTTGAGGGTAGAATGAGGAACTTTATATTTTGTCCGCTTTCTTTGTCTGTCATGTTCATAGTGTTATGAATAATATATAACATACACATTGTATAATATATGTCAGAAATGTTAACTGTGGCACTCTACTGCATGCTCCACTAGTCGACAAAAGCAGATAAAGAGTTGAGGTTAGTTCAGATATGACGCAGTAAATCACTGTAAAAACATTAAAAACCTGCCATGATTTTTATTACGTGAGAATGAATGGCAGCTGCACTCACCAAATGTTCTACACATATTCACTGAGCTCTGTGTTATAAGATGCAGAAATGTATGTGACAATGTAACGCTTTATCTACAACAACAAAAGCGCCCCAGTTTTGCTGCATCATATCTGAACAAGGCCTTAAAGGGAGTGTGTCATGAGGAGACTATGTGTCTTTCTCGGAGCCCTACCCGGGGCCGATCGGGTATAATACGGCTACGGACGACGCGACCGCAGCATTCACATGCATGCAAAATAAGCGACACCGAAGCGTGAGGACTGAGGAGCACTTTGGTCTGTTTTCGCAAATGCTAGCGCGCGCTGACCCAGTTAATCAAGTCCATTCGTTTATGTGCAGTTGTCCAAAAGAAGACTTAGATGGTGTTAACCAGTATTTCTCATGATACACTCCCTTTAATTTGACAAAGGATATCTCCAAACTCTGCATCTTTTCTTATTCACCAATATCAAGAACAAATTCAACTTTACCTCTGGCTTAGGTTCAAGGGCGTTCTGGAGTTTGGAGAGCTTAGCTGCCGGCAGCTTGTGAAATACAAACTCCATCAACCTGAGGGAATGCCTTGCTACATTCTCTCTGGACACACCATGCAGTAGAAACCCATCAAAGATGATCTCACAGAAGGAGTCCGAAGAAAAGTCATCAATTAGAACAGACAACTGGGCAACAAATGGATGCAGGAAGATATCGTTGAACGATAAATCACCCTCCATCTTGACAATGTTTGGGAGGGTCCTTGCGAGGGCATCTTTGTTCCGTTTACTGGTTGCATGTAAGACATAGTACAGGATGAGCGTTGCGCCGATCTTGTTTCGTCGAATGTACTTGAGAAGGAATGCAGGAAGGGTCTTCAGGTCGGTATCGTCGCCGGTGTCGTTGAGACGGCGGTTGACGATTCTCATTTGATCATCAACGAGGAGGGACAAGAGAGCGGGCAAGAACTTCAGGATGAGATCATTTTCCTGGTATGAAAAAAAAACAAAAGGAATAATTACACATGATTGTAAAGTCAAACCTGCTTTAGTGACCACCTGTCTACAAAGACCACATTTCTTGTTTCCCTTGAAAATGGTTTCTCATTGAAACATGCACTGAAGGAACCTGTCTACAAAGACCACGTATTGTATTTCTTTTGGGCGGTCGCAATAGACAGGTTTGACTGTATAACGTTTGCATATGAATTTATCAAAGAAATGGAGAATATACATCAATTCAGCCAAAGTAAAATGGTTTCTCATTCCATAATTTATTTGGTAATTTTGAAAACAAAGTAACAGAGTTAACAAATTAATAATCATACAAAATTAGTAAGTATACAGGGCTTCAAGCTGAGCACTCTAGTTTTGACTCCTTTTTAATATTATAAGAGTCAAATTTGAAATGATTCTTTGTGAACTAAAAACTACTTATGGGTTAAAGAAAATTACCTTTGCTTTCAACAAATTATGCAATGGATCATGACATTCCATACTGTTTCAAATCTTGGACATTGGAAATAAATGCAATGCCTTCACAACTCATCATACAGAGATTGGATTGATAAAGATGAAGTGCAGATCAACTGCAAAATACTACGTAAGAATGTTATTGTGACAAATCTGATAGAATGAAAAAAAAAACACTCACCAATTTAGGCTCTCTAAATCGTTGGCTGTCCAGCATGTCCCAGGCTCCAAGCCCAAGGGAGAGCATACGAAGAAGGGATGTTAGATCTGGACTGTCCTGTACAAAATATAACAACAAAGCAGTTAATAATGAAATGTACTGTTCTGTGCTAGAAATTTAGTCATTAACTTTAGAGATTAACAAGAAAGACCAAGACATGCAAGAAAACTTCAAATGTGGGTGAGATCAGTATTAATTATAAAGCTTAAGTGATCACATAATATGAAACTGGACTAGATTCTTTCCAGATAAGTTTTTTTTTTAAGTATGTCCGTAACCTGCCAAGACATGAACTACAATGTACATGGCTTAAGGTCTATTTCTTTTACCAAATTGTAATGTGCATAACACTGCAAATATCAAAAGTAGCTTAGCAAAATGTACAAACAAACTAAAACCTTGATGTTATACAAAGGACCACATTTGCCAAAGCTGGCCTCTCAACTGTCATCTTTACCTGGGATCATTCAAAATGAACTCAGCTCTCAATCAACATAAGAAAAAGGGGATCACAGGGGACCAACAGGCACCGATTAGGCATGGTTTGCTATATAGAGGGCGCAAGTACTGTAACTATAAGTAGTGCAGTGGGGCTTTAAAGGGATGAAGGAGTCATTTGATGAAAGCCAGGAGATCTAAGCTTTTTCATACACTTAACTCCATTCTGGCTCTCGACAGACTAAGTAATGTCATATCGAGGGTTCAGTGACACAAAGACGTACCAGTAACTCTATATTTTGCCAAAATTAGTATTTGATATCAAAATGTTAAGAAAAATGTGGGCTTTCCAAGAAACACAAAGACTAAACTCCACCCAAGACCCCATTGAAGTCAACGGCTAGTGAAACATAGACTTAACTATTTAAGGCCCAAGTGGAACTCTATCGTTAAACTACTTTTTTTTTAAATGGCCAAAATGGAGTTACGTCTTTGTGTCACTGACCCCTCGATACGTACCCTTGGAAGCTTGTCTTGGTTGATAAGGCTGGTCATGTGTCGGATGACACTGGTTGCTAGGGTGTGTACGGCAAACGGGTCACACAGGATCATGGATAAATCACTGTCAAAAACAAGTGTGTCGAATGGAGAAAACATAAGAACTTACTGATCAAATTCATATCTCAGGCTGACGGATTCAAAATGTTACAGAATGGGCTCGTAAATGGTGGGAATTTAAAAGTTTCTTGTGGTAATAGAAGAATTTATTGTATGAGAATAAATATTTGAATTAATAACCCTATAATTTTTTTTTTCAAGCCTTACTATGTAATAGTACACTTGCATAAATGTGTTAATTACCTTTTCAGGACCCAGACATTATTGAATAAATTACAGTACGAATAAGGTTAGTGACAGTAGGACCAATCTGATTGGCCTATTGGTATTTGGAACTCTCTCTGCAGTGACAGCTGGTATGACCAACTGTCATCAATTACATGTACCTCATGATAGAATATACATGTACATGTACATGTACACTGTATACAAAAGAAGAAAAATAAGGAATAAACAAATTTATGAACGAGTTTGCAAGGCAACATTCAAAACAAAAATTCAATCTATTCTATTCAATTACATTTCTGGTGTTTTCTGCACTGTGAGGAACAAACATCACAGAAAATAATGGTCTGTTTGTTCTACGCCACCCATTTCATGCCTGCCTGAAGATTTCCCTGGGGATCAGGGTAGCATTTCACGAAACTGTCATACATGTACACTGTGAGGGCAAGCTCACCGGCATACCATTGAAATGTGTGTATCAAACTTAGCAGATGTTGCAATGCCGATGAGCTTGTAGTTATGACAGTTTCATGAAACCATGCCATGGCGGGAAAAACAAAAACAAGTTTTTTCGGGGGCTACTTTTCAAGCTTGCCTGCATGAAAATAACATTCTAAAATTTGTTTTGCATTGAACTCTGTGCAAATTTACAGGGCTCTTTTCTGATTTTCGGGGGCTTTTTTGGGCATTTTGGGGGCTATTTCGCCCCGAGCCCCCGTTTTTTTCTTCTCACTGTGCCATGGTGACTGAAACTTACCCTAGGACTTGTTCTTGTCCCCTTCGCACACCATCCAGAAACCCTTGCAGCTCCTTTGCCTTCTTATCATCTACCTGCTTGTCCCTTACACACGCATCAAGTGTCCAGGTAAACTTATGGCACGGATCCTCTGTACAAATTTCATGGATCTCCAGATCATGCAGGGACATCAGAAGTTCTGCTCTTAGCGTGCAGTAATGCATGTTCCTTGTGCTGAGGAAGAGTGTTCGTAAAAACTGTAGCACCATGTCAAAGAGCTTTACGCTCTTTCCTACCATTCCTGTGAGTTTCTGGACCACGTGGCCCTGCCGTCTCGACTTTGGTGACACAAGAAAGAACATCTGGGAGTTGACTGCCTCACTACCAAACAGCACAGACTCTTTATTCTTGATGTAGTCTGTGAGGAGTGGTGAGACCTCGTCACCGAAGAGCGATGGATTCCGCTGCCATATCTGCTGCTTGACCTCGATGGAGGCCACATCATACAGACTCCTATCCTCCACGAGAACAGTCAGGTACTTCTCAGGAATCTTTGGAAGACATTTCATGACGGACATGACCACTGGTTGGATACTCTTGACCCTGATCAGAGGAAAGCACTTTGAGAGGAGATCCTCGATAGTCTTGAATCGCCCTTTGGTGTCACTTTTGGCAAGCTCCTGCGCCCTGGACATGAGTTTCTCCCGGAGTTCTTCCATGATGGAGTGGTGAAACGCAAAGCGTTGGATCATGTGGAGGTCCAGGAGAGGGAGGGCTGGTTGGAGGGTTGGGAGAAGGATGCCATTTTCTGACTGGAAGTCCTCGATGGCCTGGAGGGGATCTGTGCAATTGGTGAGGGCCTCACGGAGGTGAATGCTCCCAGCAATACCTACTTCCTCAAATCCAGCCATGGTGTCAGCTGTGCTCAACAAATCTGCAATGAACAAAATTTAAAGAATAGTTATCAGCACCTGCCTGTGTACACATGCATTCACAGAATCAATGCTCCTTCACACAAAATTCCAAAGATTAGTTTCTTTAATGTCTGTTTAAAACATCTTGAACCATTGATTACTAGATTATTTTCATTCCCAAAGGCTTTAATACAGGAGCCACTCAGTCCCCATAGACAACTTGTTAAGAATTTGACAAGTTATCAACAAAATGAAAAAGGGGAGTTCTACATACAAGGTCCCAAATATACCTAGTTTATTTAACATTTAGACATGGTCACAGAAGTAGTTGAACTATTAATAAATGTACCTTGTGGGTAAGAATTTAAGAGAACATCCCTACAATCGTAAAGAATTATGAATATGATCAACAATTCATGAGGAAAATCTCTTTCAAGACCTGCTTTAAAAATAACAGTTTTATCCTCGTAACTAAAGTATAGAGAAGAACTTTCATATCAATTTGAACTTGAACTTTGAAGCCACCGTCTCCATCCAATAATAAAGGCATTATCTGGCTTAATTTATCATGTCTGTCTCTACGACCGAGTGACTGGCTACGACACATGAATCATGTCATGATAAAATACTGTGGATCAATGATACAAATATGAATCAGTGAATTTTAAGCCTTGTTTAGTTGTTAAAGCTTTTTAATTAGCTCCTGGCTTCACATGCATTGTCTGACACAAACCTCACAATCACATTCTTTTAACCCATGGCATTAAAAGAAAGAAAAAATGGTAAAATGGTAAAAATATTCCCAGAAAGGCCAGTGAGATCAGAGCCCCCATTAGGCATTAAAAAAAAAATGTAACTTGTAAACAAAACAGTAAAGAAAGGATTGATGAACACCCCCTTCTACTAGAAACTATTACAACTCAGCTCAACTGATTAAACTAAAGAACTAGACTAGGCGTAATTAGTCAAATTTTACAGAACCCCAAAAGATACAACCAACATGCAACAATGCAAAGGCAACACTCACTATAAATATGACAGACAAAGAAAGCGGACAAAATATACAGTTCCTCAGGACAGGTAGACAAAGGAACATCCCTTCACTGCTATCATCATGTAGAAAGGTGAATATGCATTTGACACCTGTTCTACACATTTTTACATAATAGCAGTGAAGGGATGTTCCTTTGTCTACTTGGGGAACTGTATATTTTGTCCGCTTTCTTTGTCAGTCATATTCATAGTGACTGTCAGTCACTGCAACATACAACACGCAAGAACACACCCCCCTTACTATTTGCTTGACACGTATTTCAATGACTGGGACCACAATGAAAAATGCTATTCACATTACACGCAACATCTGCTACAAAGAAGGAATAAAATTCATCCTTTAAATACCTCAAAACGTTTTAAAAATGAATCATTGATGACGGGCATATATTCAGAAATATATTGAATTGAGTAAAAGCTAGTGAAAAGTAATACTAATGAAATTATGGATAAACAAACCTGGCGGAGTTTATATAGAGTGTACTTTTTCCGAAGATGGCCTCCATAGGCCAATTTGTATACGCGCATGCGCTATGGACACAATATCCCGCCGTTTTTTTGTAGGCCTACCATATCACACACCACAAATAACACTACTTGATAGTGCTCGTAGGCCTACATTGGCCTATATGATTTCAATTTTGAAAATTGGTAACCAATGTTAATTAGAAAAAGGTTAGGCCATCATCCATAATAGTACTAGGTGTTATAAGTTTAAAACAGGCGTTGTTTGATTCCGTGTTTGATACTGTGCCTCCCAATTTAATACCCCCAAACTGCCCCTTTTTACATATAGCACAAGTGCCCCTTTTCTTTTCTAATAACTGTCCTTTTCCTCTCGTTTCTTCCCTATTAGGCACCTCATTCCAGGTGTTAGAAGTTCCCCTTTTCACCTCTGATATTTTTGCCCTGACTCGTGCCGCTTTCCTTTTTAATAAATGCATTTTTACCTTCGTAATAAGAACCCTCTTCCCTTTCTCTAAAATGCCACTTTTCACATCTGAGAAGTGCCCCTTTTCTTTTATTTTGAGTAACATATTTATGTCAAATATTAATGTCATCCCTGGTAGTGTAATTACAATCATGACGATAAAGGGGTATGCAGGTCGAAATTCCATTAGGATCCGATCCTATTGGACCATCAGAAACCATTAGAGCAGGCCTTCTCAACTAGTTTATTAGAAGCGCCAAAACAAAAATGAATTGAGGTTGAAGTGCCAACCTGTATGTTTGGTGACTGTGTTATGAGGGAGCGTAGCGACCGAGCCGATACCGGGTGGGGTCCAGGGGCGAAGCCCCCGAAAGCTAGTGGATTTTAGGGCTTTTTTGAGGCCCAGATGTGGCATTTTTAACACCTTTTTGTTCCATAAAACATCAATCATAATTTCATATTGATGTGAAATAATTAGTACAATTCCTGGCTAAAATCTACACTGGAAGTTAATTTATATGTAGTTATTTTGGTGCAATAAACACGGAAAATGTCAAAATGAAGTAAAAATCAAACAAACAAAATGGCTTGCTTACATTTTGGGCTCAACTTCGACTGCGACTTTTTGATTTTTCAGAGTTTTTTTATTTTAAAATATAATTTTTTAATGTTGTTCTTTCTTTAATTTTTAATTTTTAATTTTTATTAATTTTTGGAACAGCCGCGCGCCACTCTGACTGACCGCAAGCGCCACAAGTGGCGCGCGCGCCGCCAGTTGAGAAGGCCTGCATTAGAGCTATTGGTGTCTAATGGTTTCAATAGGGAAAGTGAAATGATGGACCCACAGAAACCATTAGAAAATATCTATTGGACCAACACAAACCCACAGAAAGAAATCTGATGGACCAACAGAAAGCTTCTATTGGACCAGCATCCACCCATGTCTTCTATGGGTTTCTGTTGGTCCATTAGATATTGTCTATGGGTTCCTGTTGGTCCATTAGAGATCTTTCTATGGGTTTCTAATGGTCCCATATTCTGAATTCCCTATTGAAACCAATGGTCCAATGGCTTCTATTGGTAAATCAACAATGGTCAATCAAAATCGATTTTGGTAAATGTCCACCAAAAAAAGTATATTCTAATCTCAATTGCATTAACTTCATCACAATCATAGATCACTTGAAGTGAGTTTAAGAATATACTTTATTTTAACTGAAGGCTTGTACTATTCTATATAATAAACATACATGAAATTTTTCTTGGTTAGTAATCATATTAACAGGGCTTATAATCAATATATCTATTGCTAAAACGTGAATGGAATTGTAACATGATTAAACAAATAATCTATTGGTCATTAGTTGCCGAAAGAAAATAACAATCACAAAATTGATGTACATTGTCATAAGTTGCTTAACAAATTATGATAAATGTAATTTTCTGTGAACACGTATAAAGTAATCATGAATATGCATGAGATAGATTTAGCTGTTGGTTTCTAATGGTTTCTATTGGACCTATTGGTTTCTATTGGGTTCTATTGGTCTCATTGGTTTTCTATTGGTCCTATCGGTCCTATTGGTCCTATTGGTCCTTTTGGTTCTATTGGTTTCTATTGGTCTTATTGGTTTATATTGGTCCTATTGGTTTCTATTGGTCCTATATATTGGTCCTATTGGTTTCTATTGGTCTTATTGGTTTCTATTGGTCCTATTGGCAGTTCTATTGGTCCTATTGGTTTCTATTTCTATTGGTTTCTATTGGTTTCTGATGGTTTGAATGGTCTCTATTGGATTCAATTCTATGGGTCCAACAGAAACCAATAGACTCCATCAGAAACCATTAGAGACCAATAGAAATTTTCTAATGGTCTCTATCGGTCTCTATGGGATTTTTGACCTACCATTGTTTTTTTAACGGTTTCCCTTTCAAGTAGGTGCCCCTTTTTTTCTCCAGAAATTGCCCTTTTTTGTTGGTGCCCCCCCCCCCTATTTTGGAAGACGCACCGCCGCTCCTGCATTATGCTACTATCTCTCATGTTGTGAAAATACAACTGAAATATCGACGATGAAGTCTTTGGCAGCCAGACCGAAGTCGATAAACACCAATCCAGAATTCGACTTACGACAAAATTAAGAGCCATTGCAATACAAGTAGCTTATGTCGGTTTGAAACCCGTTCGGTAGTGTACATAATCATAATGGCTGGGATAGGCGCTTAACATCCCCCTTTTTTAATTATCTATTCTCTTAATTATGAATTACGGTATTCGTGTGAGGGCGATATTTTCGTTAATTTGAACACATGCAAAAATGAAATACGGTGAGTGAAAAAACTATTGAATTGACCGGGAAAAGTAAAACAGAATAAGGCACAGCAGAAAAAGAGAAAAGGATTTTTTCTCAACAGCTTCCTATTTGGTAAATATAAACGAGGACCAAAAATAAAGTCTCAAGTAGGATCATGGCTTAGATTAATATTGTGCACTAAATAAAATACAGGATAAGAAAGTACGCACATACGAACACAACTGAACATGGAAGAAACCATCATCGACAGGGTTGACACAAAAGATTGAGATACTTTGGACATATCAACAGAATGAATCCCAAAAGATACCCCACATCCTTCTCAACGGAAATGTATACATGGCAAACGCCCAAGGGGAAGACCAGCTAATAAGAGATGGGCGGACTGCAACAACAGACAACTTGACTCCCTGACTAAAGCCACTAGGCTAACAGAAGACAGGAAGGCATGGCAAGCAGTTGTGAAACAGAAGCCATCATACATCACATGGTGTGGACTGCTTAAGTCAATTAAGTAAAATAAATTTATTTTGGGAAATATTACTATAATACTGTCTAGATGAAAAATACAATCTTGAATCTCTTTCGTCCAAAACCAGGACAAAACAACTCCAAAGTTTCAGCAAACATTACAGCAATGTCAAGATAGGATAATGGCATTTTGATATTGACCAACTGCAAATATGATTTCAAAACGAAATGAGTAAATTATTCTATTTGTACTCAGGCTGCTACGAGACGGTATGTCACATCAAATCCGTAGGTGTGTCATGATTATGCCAATACCCTCTGTAGTCAAGGCACTGTAGTATTATTGTATTTGGTAAGTATTATTGAAAACCCTCCAGTGAATAAAATGCAAATAGAATATGAAATGGTATTATCCCAAACTAAGATCTGTTGTCCTTTACCCCCTCGGTCTGGAATGGTCTTTGAGATAATGCAGAAGGCGGAATGCATCGCGAACTTCAGAAATAGCGCGTCGCTACACGATTGTAGGTGTATTTTGTGCTTGCAAGTGAATCACTGCATGCATGAAAGGCTCTGAATAGATTGTGCGTTTCTTTGTGTATAGAGAAAAATTGTATTTTCGTTTATTCTGTCAAAACCACATTGCTATCAGTAAGGCTATAATAACCAATACATTCAACACCTGGAACCAGTATACACACCCAATTCGAAGATCTAGAAACGTTAATGGAAGATCATAATTTATAAACGCGATATTCATTTCGTCATTTTCTCTTTGGTTGAGACATTGAAATTAAGTTTAGGGAATATGCGATGGCGAACTTTCTTGTGAGAGCTGTTTTTGTAATCTGTATTCTAGTCTACTTAACGTGCTCTGTACACGCTCAGCAATGCACCCACAAGCCGACATTAATAACACCGGTAAGTACATTCAACATAATTTCTTTACACAAATCTAAACCGTTAATGAAATATAGTAATATACAAGTAATATGTAAGAAATTAAAGGAAAATTAATAGTCTACGAACAAAAATAAAGATTAATTTCAAACCCTCACGCTTGGATGGGCGCATTCATTAAACCGTTAAAAGATCTGATTGAGTTACAGTAATTGCAAACAAAATAGGTAGCCATTAAAATGTTACTGACAAAGTCATGGTCATCTCATTCTTGTTCAACAATGAAAACAAAGAAGACAAAGAATGAGACATATTGAGGAAGATTGAGCTCTGGGTATCATTATTGTAGCCTGAGAACTGCTTGGTATTGAAAGCACGGCCAAGATTCTTCTCCTTTCCACCAATCGTAGGGTAGCCATCGGATACCTCCTCCAATGCTCATCAACATTTTAATGGCCAGATCGGGGCCAAATGCCCTATTTTTCGATATTTTATTTCATTTCAGAGACTCATTAACTTTTAAAGTGCTATGCTAACCCAGGCATGAATAATATGATTTCAGCTGCATATCATTTTAAAGAATATTAATTGGCCTATGTTTATTTTGATATTATATATGAAAAGTAGGTTTAAATATTTTTTTCCTGAGTTTTGGATCGATTTCTAAAAATGAATTATGAGCAAAGTATTAATGGGCGATTTTGATGCAATGTTACTAACTAAGTCATGTTCAAAGACGATAGTTATAATATTTTTCAAAATAAATTTCGCGCATTGTATGATAAGCATTCAATTGTATTTGAAAAAAAAAAAAAAAACAAGAAATTAAAATGTTGGATGACGAATGGACTGTTACAGTCGATCCGACATAAGAATAATTTATACAAAATGTATTTAGGCGTAAACCATCAGACCAAAATGCTTATGTGTATACAAATTATCGTAACCTACTCACAGGATTAATTCGTAAAGCAAAATCTCAGTATTTTAATGACAAATTTGTACTTAATAAATCTAATGTAAATTAAAGGTGGCAAACGATCAATTCACTACACAAAAGTAAGCCAGCTGAGAATTCTGTATTTAATTATAACGGGGACATCGCTGCAGAACCGGACATTATTTCGAACTCCTTTAATGACTTCTTTACAAGAATTGGTCCATCTTTAGCAAATAAAATCCCAGGTACTTAAACGAATTATTTACAGTATATAAATGATCCACCTGTTGACTCTATGTATTTATATATTTGTATATCCTACTAGGGAAAACGAAATTTGTAACATTGTGAGTACTTTTGGAAACAATAAAGCTGCAGATTTGGACGAATACAGTCCAAGAGTCATCAAACAGGTCATTATATACATTGTCGGGTTTTCGCCTCCTTCCTTATCTGAATTATTTACTGTATACTCTATGTTGAAATCATCGTTACATAATACATTGTGTTTCATATTGTACTGTTGAGAAGGAAATAAATGTTAATAAATACAAAATACAAAAAAATAAATACAATTCAATGTTTAGACCCACGTTACGCCACTGAATACTAACATTTCAAATCTTAATAAAAATGTAATTTATCTATTTCTGTCCTCCCCGTTTATCCATAAACTCACATTCACTGCATTTGACATTGACAGTTCTAAAGTTATCCTTCCATCTTGCTTACTCATTACTCTTCATTATTTACAGTGATCTAGATTCAATTCTGCATTATATACTTCCCACATGTTTGGTCAGTTTTGATCAAACTCGTAATAACTCAACACTCCCTTTAAGAGATCTATGAACGTGCCAAAAGGTGCTCAAGAGGTATTGTCAAATTATTGGTCTATTTGCAAAGCCGATAGCAGTCATATTTGACCAATAACCCATTGAAACGAATTACTAGCGTATAGGCATGGTTTCACAAAACCGTAAAAAGTACAAGTTTGTGAACATATCAATGAAATGTGTGTTAATCTTCATACATACGGTTAAATGGGATGTTTCAGGCGCGGATCTACGGGGGGGTTTAGGGGGTTTAAACCCCCCCCCCCTTGGGCGCCCCCCCCCCCCCAAAAAAAAAAAAAAAAAAAAAGGGGGAAAAAAGAAAGAAAAAAGAAAAAAAGAAAGAAAAAAGAACGCACGCTGGAGAGAAACCCTTTCAAGTGCAAATATTGTGAGAAGATATTCAACTCATCTGGTAACTTAACCAAACACATGATAACTCTGGATATAACTGTGTATTAAACTGTTACTTGATTTAAAAAGACGTTATCATGCACTGCTTTTTATGGTCTCCATTGTGTTAATAGATGCCAGGAAAACATCACTTACGGGGTTCAAATAAACACCCCAAAAAACATCGGCTCGTGGACGATGCTCCGCATCGTCATTATTTTGGTCAAACCCCCCCCCCCCTTAGCAAAAAGCTAGATCCGCCCCTGTGTTTACGAACTTGTATTTACGACGGTTTCGTGAGACGCTGCCCCGGTGACTTGCTAGATTGGTATGTGATAATTATTGACCGTTCAGATTATCCTTATTGGCGTTTCGTTTATTTATTTCCTTACTTTTTAATTTTGCATGAGTAAGTATAAAATCATTCAATTATGATTTCAAACACAAACTTGATATCAAACTAAACCAAATACTTATGTTACAACCAGGCAGGGGCGTCGCCAAAGGGGGGGGGGGTGTGGGGGGTGCGACACCCCCCCCCACCTGTCAGGATTTTGTCGGTAAAATTGCGCTGCCGTCGGGAAAAAAGAGAAAAGGGGGAGGGAAAAAAAGAGAGGGAAAGGGAAAGAAAGGAAAAAAGAAAAGGAAAAGAAAAGAAAGAAAGGAAAAGAAAGGAAAGAAAGGAAAAGAAAGGAAAGAAAAGAGAAAAAAAAGAGAGAGAGAAAAGAAAAAGAGGGAGGAGAGGAAAGAAAGGAAAAGAAAGAAAAGAAAGAAAAGGGGAAAACAAAAAAAGTAAAAAAGGGAAACAAAAGAAACGGGGGATGAAAGAGAGGAGAGAGAGGGGAGGTGAGAGCCTGAGAGAAGAGGAGTGGGAGTAAAAGAGAGAAGGGGGTTGTTGGGTGGAGTCGTCTCGTCGAGGGAGCAAGAAAGACACGGTCAATTATGTTGCTGTGTCGGGTCAGCTGTGTCGGTATTCTTGCTCGATCCTCGTGTACTAATATCAATGCAGAAGTTTGAAGTCGGTGAGATGTATATTGTCGGTCGGCCGACAAGTTTTTTTCCCTACGAACTGTGACTTTTTATCCGCTGTGACGACTTCGAGAATGACTACAACTACAATACTTGTATTTTCTCGAAGTTTCACTTTCCTATAATATCAGCTAAAGAAATCAGAGGTTTAAAATTTTCGGGAAAACTAAATTCAAACAAGGTTTAAGAGTCAACAACGGTACGACGAATCGTTTTCCTTTCTCTATATTGTATTGAAACGCCAAAGATTCCGCGCTTCGCGCGGAAGGGGAAAACTTAATTTAGACGAGTCGAGAACGGTACACGAATCGTCTTCTTTCTCTTTATAATTTAAGGAAACGTCGAAACTTCCGCGCTTTGCGCTGGAGGGGGAAGCTTCATTCAGACAAATATGGCTTATTAAGAGTCGAAAACGGTACGACAAATCGTCTTCTTTCTCTAATAATTTAAGGAAACGTCAAAGCTTCCGCGCTTCGCGCGAGAGGGGGGGAAACTGAATTCAGACAAATATGGCTTATTAAGAGTCGAAAACGGTACGACAAATCGTCTTCGTTTCTCTATATTGTGATGAAACGCCAAAAATTCCGCGCTTCGCGCGGAAGGGGAAAACTTAATTGAGACGAGTCGAAAACGGTACATTGAATCGTCTTCTTTCTCTAATAATTTAAGGAAACGTCAAAACTTCCGCGCTTCGCGCGAGAGGGGGGAAGCTTCATTCAGAAAAGGATTAAGAGTCGAGCACGGTTCAACGAATCGTCTACTTTCTCTAATAATTTAATGAAACGCCAAAACTTCCGCGCATCGCGCGGGAGGGGGAGAACTGAATTCAGATAAGGATTAAGAGTCGAAAACGGTACGACAAATCGTCTTCTTTCTCTAATAATTTAAGGAAACGTCAAAGCTTCCGCGCTTCGCGCGAGAGGGGGGGAAACTGAATTCAGACAAATATGGCTTATTAAGAGTCGAAAACGGTACGACAAATCATCTTCGTTTCTCTATATTGTGATGAAACGCCAAAAATTCCGCGCTTCGCGCGGAAGGGGAAAACTTAATTTAGACGAGTCGAGAACGGTACATTGAATTGTCTTCTTTCTCTAATAATTTAAGGAAACGTCAAAACTTCCGCGCTTCGCGCGAGAGGGGGGAAGCTTCATTCAGAAAAGGATTAAGAGTCGAGCACGGTTCAACGAATCGTCTACTTTCTCTAATAATTTAATGAAACGCCAAAACTTCCGCGCATCGCGCGGGAGGGGGAGAACTGAATTCAGATAAGGATTAAGAGTCGAAAACAGTACACCGAATCGTCTGCTTTTTTCTCATAATTTAATGAAACGTCAAAGGATTAAGAGTCGAGCACGGTTCAACGAATCGTCTACTTTCTCTAAGAATTTAATAAAACGCCAAAACTTCCGCGCTTCGCGCGGGAAGGGGAAGCTTCATTCAGACAAGGATTAAGAGTCGAGCACGGTTCAACGAATCGTCTACTTTCTCTAATAATTTAATGAAACGCCAAAACTTCCGCGCTTCGCGCGGGAGGGGGAGAACTGAATTCAGATAAGGATTCAGAGTCGAGAACAGTACACCGAATCGTCTGCATTTTTCTCATAATTTAATGAAACGTCAAAGCTTCCGCGCTTCGCGCGGGAGAGGGGAAAACTGAATTCAGATAAGGATTAAGAGTCGAGAACAGTACACCGAATTGTCTGCTTTTCTCAGAATTTAATGAAACGTCAAAGCTTCCGCGCTGTGCGGGAGGGGGAGAAACTGAATTCAGACAAGGATTAACAGTCGAGAACGGTACAGCAAATCGTCTTCTTTTTATAATAATTTAATGAAACGTCAAAGCTTTCGCGCTTCGCGCGGGAGGGGGGGGGGGGGGGGACTTCATTCAGACAAGGATTGAATGGCGAGAACGGTACAATAAATCGTCTTTTTTCCCTAATAATTTAAGGTAACGTTTAAGCTTCCGCGCTTCGCGCGGGAGGCCTATCACCCCCCCCTAATGAGCGCGTTTCGCGCGCTCTTTAAGTGATTCGCTTGCTCTCTACCGCCCCCCCTAAAATAAGATCCTAGCTCCGTGCCTGCATTAAAATATAGCTATGATGCTGACTAAGTTGACGAAATAATTCATATATTTATGTCGTCGAGGAAAATGACCATTTGCGCATACGCAAGTACTATAGATAGTCCATAGGAAAAAATAATTTAGCCTTCGGCCCCGGGTTTATAGGGTTAAATTGGTAGATATTGGACATTTAATTTTGTCGGTAATTGGTGGCTAGTTTTGTCGGTAAAAATTGGCCTCTACACCCCCCACTGAAAAAGGTCTAGCGACGCCCCTGGTTACAACTACTGCTACTACTACTACTACTACCACTACTACTACTACTACTACTACTACTACTACTACTACTCAATTTGCTGCTGCTGGTATTAAAGGGAAAGTCCACCCAGTAGTGAAAGATTTAGCAAACTCCGATTAAAAATAAGATACGTCACAGATTTGCCAATTTGTCAGTTTTACTGATCGCAACTTTAAAAAGTCATAACTTTTGTATTTTTAATCGGAATTTGCTCAAACTTTCATTGACCTGTTTCTCTCATTTTCCTGCTTCTCTTAAACCAACTTAATATCAGGGTGTACTTCCCCTTAATTTAAAATCTTTTAGAATCAGTTAGATTAGGACAGATTTCCAAAGTAGCCCTGTTCAAAACACACACACGCACACGCACACACAGTACACACATACACATAATAATAAGTCCAGAATATGAGAAAGAATGCTTTTACGTGAAAGCAGGTCAAGATGATACAAATCAGATCCTTATCAAATACAGCAACAAAGCTGGTACCTAAAACTTGAATTTTGTTCTCTTGCTCTCAATAGCGGTTCTAGAGAGTTTTGTTGTTGGAGGGGGGGGGGGGATCAAGCCTTCCTGCAAAAAGATTTGCTAGATACATGAGGACATTAATACAAGAACTCCCAACCTCCCCCCCCCCCCATCCCATCGAGAAAAAATATCCTACTAGAACCGCTCCTTGTCGCTTTACGGAAATTGGGAAGAAAAGAAAACACCTATAGTATTAGGCTATGAGGTAGCATATAGAATATGCCACACAATATTACATGCCCTCTTTCCTTTGATACAGACCTGATTTCAAAGCATTTCGCAATTATATCAAAAATCGCCTCCGGGCATTTATATAAAATATTCTATTCATATACATTTGGATATAGATGGTCGTTGAAAAGTCACCAGTACTTTGTCCCTGTGTCGAGTATAATGGTTAATAGAAATGGCAAAATGCTTTTGATATCGCACCTACGTATGATAACAGAATAGGTATACAGACTCCACATACAATCAACAGTACGCTACGGGGGTGGCGACACTGATTGCCCCCCTCTCTTTCTAACCACGCTGCTACATTTCAAATAAAAAAAATACTTAACCGTTTATTACATTACTTTTCTCAAGTATCTTCCAAATATTTGTACACCACAAAAATAATCTCCCTGTGCCTCATACTATTCAACATAGGATAGTTACCAACCTGCCAAGGGCATGTTTCTAGTATAAGATTTAATCTTTACATTGTGAAAAGGTTGGGCAATATTTTTCCAATACTTTGCCCAACGTTGTGCCAATAGCCAACTCAGCCATCTATTGGGCAATATTTTTCCCAGTGGTATTGGTAAACGTAAGTACCCTACTTCACACGTGCATAATTGTTTCGTATTTTGTCCAAAATGTGGGCAAAGATATGACCTTTCAACTGCCCGACTACGGCAGCCCACTTGTTGGGAGAATCTTGACCAGCTGTTGGGGAAAAATACGAAACAATTATGCACGTACTTACGTTTACCAATACCACTGGGCAAAATATTGCCCAATAGATGGTTGGGTTTACCATTGGCACAACGTTGGGCAAAGTGTTGGAAAATATTGCCCAACCTTTTCACAGTGTACCTGTATTAAAAGGGTCGTCATTGAGCCAATCAAGACCGGAACATTGTTATTTTTTAAAAGCCATTGTGTTGCACAAAAACAATCCTTCCGTCAGTTGGTGCATATTGTTTTCTGTGCAAAATTACACGTGGGGCAAACGAGCGACCGTATAGAAAAGCGAAGGCAGCAACCGAAGTGTGTATAACCACTGAATTCCAGCAGCTGAATAGTAGCTGCGCTTTGTTATTTTGTTATTTTTTTTCTTCAGAAAAATAGAATCCACATGGAGAAGCCTAAGACTAGCCAGTCTCGAATCCTGATTCCAGATCAGAGAATGAAGTTTCATGTGGAGTATGACCAATCCGTATTAGACCTCGATGTAGCAACTGAAATTCAGGTAAACTATTTGGTGGCGGCCCAGGTGCTAAGTTTAAATTTAAAAAACGTGTCACATTGCTAAACTGACCCCCAAACGGACTATATGGCCATTCGGCAAATACGCAGTTTTCATAATTATATCAAATTTAATGCACAAATCTTTGTTAAGTGCCTCGTTACAAATGATTTCATTCACCTGTATAGTCAGAATGCGAATTAGAATTAAAAAAGAATCTTTACATTTTTTCTTCTTCAGAAAATTGAATTCCAGCAACGCCTTATTACATGTATATGGGATTTTTTTTATAACGCCTAGATATTGACATTTATTATATAGATATGTTCATTCATGAGTACATAGTAAGAAATGACATATGTCAGGTGATGTACACTCAATTGGCCAGTCAAATGCTGAGGTTCTCTTTATTCGTAAAATAATAACGCTTAATATATTCTATAAACACTTCTACTGTTTTATTAATGATTATGTTATTTTTAAAAATCCAAACTACTTTCATGTTTTAATCAAATTGTTTTGCTCCTTTTCGTGCTAAAATAGGGCGTTGTAACTGAGGTGGTGGAACACGTATCAAGGATACTCTCTGTTAAGCAGGACCCCGGATTCTTTCTAATTCCAAAGTGAGTACTTGAAGAAGAAAACAGAACAGGTCTGAATTATTTGGGGTCGCCTGTAAAATGTATACCAGCATATTGGTTGTTCCAACGGGTTGATTAAAATGGCTTCACTGAGGAGTATGGTGTGAATACATGAAAGAGCAGCATTGGCTCAGCCACAGAGGGGGCCCTCAAGACAGTGGCAGATCCAGGGGGGGGGGGGGCGGGCCCCACCCCTTTTTTGGGGGAAGGGCTCCCTCCCCTGGCGCTCAATTCTCACGAATTGGGCCCCTCCCCTGCCACCGACTGGATCCGCCCCTGCCTGATGACGTCAAAGGGAATGGGAAGGGGGGGGGGAGGGGGCAATGGTCTTACTTTGAATGAAATGGATGAGAATGAGGTCATCTGGTAGGACAAGGTGTAGGAGGGGTTACCTTCCGGTTACCTTCCCCTCCCTCTTTTTCCCCCTTTTTTCTTTTTCCACTTGATTTTTTTGACATTCGATGGGGGCTATTTTTTTGAATTTATTTATCCATTTATTAATTTATTTATGTATTAATTACGTTATTCATTTATTCATTCATTCATTTATTCATAATTCACATGGGTAGACTATTCAACAAAGGGTAGTCTTCTATGGGGCCTGAAAATAAAGCACAACTACTTAAATTATATATAATACAGAGTGGTATATAGACGGCAGAATAAGGATTACACAACAAAGTATAAACGAAGTCAATCAAACTGTAAAGGTTTAAACATAATGAATAATACGTATCAGTAATCATCACATTAGAACTGATATTTTGTATATAATAGGGAATTTCAGTTGTATGTACGCAATGAATATTGATTAATTGTAATTCCGATGAAAAATTTGGGTGCAGGCATATATTCCTTGATTTTATTATAATAGGAATCTTTAAAAAAAAAACTTTAGTTTTTACGTAAAATAGTATATTAATGATGTGTATATGAATAACAATCAAGATGTCTTTATCAATAAAGTACAAGAATATTTTTTTCACAAATTGCAATAACCAAGTAAATATACGTATCTCTGTCGATGAGAATACAAATTCTATCATTTCACACTACCTCTTAATAATTCAAACTAAAACCA
Organism: Strongylocentrotus droebachiensis; assembly: GCA_035222895.1. Lineage (NCBI taxonomy): Eukaryota > Metazoa > Echinodermata > Echinoidea > Camarodonta > Strongylocentrotidae > Strongylocentrotus > Strongylocentrotus droebachiensis. The sequence continues at coordinate 36,613 of JAVYIG010000181.1, read as the reverse complement.
GAATTAATATTTCATATCATGTATCTCAGTATTGTATCATAATATCATCGATTGGTTTATGTTTCTAGAATGCAAATGCAATGTGAACTACTTGAGCCTTTCTATCAATGTGAGCAAAGCACTTTTCCATGTGTTAATGTGCACTGGAGCAATAAATGAATGAATGATTTATGGATGAATGTTTTTGTTTTTTTGTCAGAGATTGTACCGACCCTGATAACGCTGTGAATATCGACGGTCAGTGGTACTGCACGCTGGGTTCCTGCTACGCTGCTGCATGCGGAGAGGTTACCGTACCAGAAAATCTGTCAGAGGTGTGTACATTTGACATTCTTTAATAAACCCAGGGGGGGGGGGGGTGTTTCACAAAGATCCTAAGTTGAACTTATCTCTAAGTTAGACTTAAAAATTATGGACAGCCATTGGAGCCTTAAAATGACATATATTCAAAAGCAGAAATTGAAGTATTTTAGACTTTTAATAAATTCCACATCAAGAACATGAAATCTCCTTAATATTAGAAAATATGAATGATTTGAATCAACATTTTATGTCTTTTGAAATAACTTTTACCAAATATTTCCAATGATGCTAACGGCTTTCCATAATATTTAAATTAAGTCCAACTTAGAGTTAAGTTTGACTTAGGATCTTTGTGAAACACCCCCCAGGTGTGGTAAATGGGTTCCTGGTTGATTCATTCATTGGTGTCCCATTAATTATGTTAAAGGGTATTACATTTGATTTGATTTGATTTGATTTTTTTCAGCATGCAGTATAAGTATACAGTTTTTAGATAACCATAGTAATATAAAATGCGAATGTTTGCGAAAGTCAGTTGGCGACTATAAAGGGCCTATCTCACTGAGCGGCGAATGCTTGCGAACGTAGCGAATTTGGATTCGCCAACTTTTCTGACGAATGTTGGCGAAAATCAGCGACATTAAGTGACGTTTAGCGACAATTAGCAACATTTGAGCGAATGTCTCCGAAAGTGTTTTCGAAAGGCAGTTGGCGACTATTAGCGACGGTAAGCAAATGTTAGCGACAGTTTTTGCGAACTTTAGCAACCATTTGCCAATCCTTTGCCACTATTTGTGAACGTTTGAGACCTTTTGCTAACTACTGGTACTCAATTGGTCGATTTTATAAAGGAACCATATGGTAACGTGGTCGCTAGCTTTGGCGAAACACAGAGAACTGACGAAAACAAAGAGCAAAACCATTTAACAACCGTTTGCAAAGGCTTACGACTGTTTTGCAAACGCTTGCAACTGTTTTGCAAACGCTTACAACTGTTTGCAAACGTTTGCGGAAAAATAAATTCGCAAAGAAATTTTGAACATGTTCAAAATTTCTTTGCGACAAGAAAAACTGTTAACAACAAAGAAAACTGTTTGCGATCTTTCTTGCAACCTTTTACAACATTTTACAAACTCTGGCGAAACCCCAAATTCGCTACGTTCGCAAGCATTCGCCGCTCAGTGAGATAGGCCCTTAAGCGACTGTTTGCCAATCCTTTGCCACTATTTGTGAATTTTTGAGACCTTTCTCTAACTCTTGGTACTCAATGGGTCGATTTTATAGAGAAACCATATGGTAACCTGGTCGCTAGCATTAGCAAATCAAAAAGAACTTCAGCGACAACGTCTTAACCGTTTGAAAAGGCTTACGACTATTTTGCAAACGCTTGCAACTGTTTGCGGAAAAATAAATTCGAAAATTTTGAACATTTCTTGGCGACGAGAAAAACTGTCTGCAAACTTTCTTGCAACCTTTACGAAACTTTTACAACCTTTTACTATCCCTGGCGAGACCCATAGTTCGCTACGTTCGCATGCATTCGCCGCTCAAAGAGATACCCCCTTACATGGTTAGGGGGAGTACACCCATAAATCCTCGGTGCTCCCGGGTATCCTACGTTTCTGATGACCAAGAAAGACAAATAAGCAACAAAAAAAATCACGGGATCTATGTCACATGACATTTATGAGGCTACTTGGGCATCCAAGATCCCCCCCCCCCCACCCACCCACGGATCGGGGAGGATTATGTTATAAACAAGTAGAAGGAAGGGGGGGGGGGGATATGTCCAATGAGTAAGAGAGGATGAAAGGAAGAGAGAGGGTTTTGGGCTAGATTGTGTTTTAATAAAAGAAAAACTTATAATTTCAATTCTGTATAATAGTATGTTAACAAACATAATATAAAGTATTCAGTCTTTTTCTGAAAAAAGCAATGCTTATTCTAGTTTTGGGGATGAAATAGTTGTGTAGTGCGTTAATATTTTCCTATTATGTGATTGTGATTTATTTAGTCCTATAAATTGTAAAATTATGAACAATGAATTATGTTGTATTTATGTTTGTTTAACAAATGATAACAAGGCTTTGTTATAATTATGTTGTAGTTTTGTATAAACTATGGTTGTGAACGAAAAAGAATTGGAATTTTAAGGAAAAAAAATAAATGAATACAAAATCCCTCTTTCGCAACATTTGAAATGGCAAATCATTGAATTCCATTGATTTTGATTTCAAAGGAAACCAAAGAAAGTTATAGATCGTTTGATTCGTATCAGTAGTTATGATTTCAGCATAAAACGATGGCAGAAACTTACAAGAAAACAAGTGGATCCACGCATGGGACAATCTTAATACCAAAATATTTAAATCCATTGTCATAGATATGATGGATGTCCGGACTATGTGTGTGTTTACATGTTACTAAAAGATAACGCATAATGATATTGAATTGATTTAGGCCGATTTCTTGAAAACCTTCTAAGTGTTATATATATATTTTCGAATCATATCACAGTTGTAGTATTCTTTTTAAAGGGATTTGGTAACTTTGTCTCAGATTCTGAAACAAAATCCTGGATTTAGCTCATGCTGCAATGACAATTATAAACCTTCAGGTCAGTCAGGAACCCCATGACTTTTACAAGCCGATCACCTGTCTGATCATCAAGATATTTATGATTGGAAATCGAAATCAAATTTGCGTTTACCTAACGGTTTTCATAACACTACAGTTTATTGGGGAAAACGAGCATGGTTAAACCGGTCACTCAAAGATTTTTACTTTTTTGAGGCACTTTATGATCATTTCGAAGCGCATGTATCTCAGATTTAACATTGTTAAACGATGCCTTTAAGGATATGTATTGTTTTAAATGGCTTTATTTTTAACATTTGCACCAACAGCCTTGTTTTGACTGCGAGGATGACGGGACAAGCTGTATAGGATTTGGAGGAGTGCCTGAGGAAACATCGGCTCTAACTCAAGCCGTCCATTTCACCTTATTCGTTGGTTCTCTCTCCTCGCAATGTGGCGAAGGCGTCATTGCATATGCTTCAGCATGTTATATTGATGATATAACTGACAGGTATAAGCGTTTTTGTTTTTCTCGTTTTCTTTAGTGGGAGGGGGGGGGGCGGGCAACTGACCGGCATCTCCTTTAAAACTGAGATTACAGAGATGTGCCACAAGTGACCAAAATGTGCCTCATTTCAAATGTTGACCCCAAAAGACAGGTGTTTCGGTTATAATAGAGTCCGTCCCTGCTATCAGTGAGACAAAATACAGAGTTTTCATAAGACACACTCCACAAGTGACAAAAATAGCTATAACTATAGTTAAATAGCGATGTTATACCTATACATTACACCAATTTGAGGATTTGCTCTCTATTAACAAACACCTTTGCAACTAAACTAAAAGGTTTGGAAACTCAAGTTTGTTATGGCTTGATCATCACCATGTTTAGTATTGTTAAAAAGTATGTTTATTTTTCTTTGAAATGATACCGCATTTGTAATGATCTTTTAAACTTATTTTTCAAGATAAGCAGCATCATTTCAGCAAAAGGCATAGTCTCGGTTTTCTGGATGGGCAGTTGTCTCGAGCAGACTCATTGTCTCATAATCATTTCCTTCAATCACTATATTCTAAATTGTTTTTACATTTCTTAGACCACTTGCGGGTTTTATGAACATCTGTCCTTTTGGTCTTAATCTGGATAGAGAACGCCTTTTATCCACTGTCCAACACGAGATATTCCACGCTCTGGTAAGTTTATCATTGGATAATGAAATAATTGGGTGTTATTTACTCAGTGTAGCCACATCAGAATAATAATAATAATAATAATAATCCGTTTTTTTATATAGCGCTCAATACACCTATCCAACGATGTGCCTAAGCGCTTTACAGATATATTATTACCCCGGTCATCGGATTCAGGCTTACCCGCACACAATGTGTGCACATTTTCCACTCCCTGGGGAGCATTCCAGCCAGTCGCCATTTTACAAGCGCACACTTGCTCGTCCAACCACATGAACGTTCGCATCCTACCGGGTACCCATTTAACACCTGGGTGGAGAGTAGCAAGTGCAGGTAAATATCTTGCCAAAGGATATTAGTGCCGAATCAAAACTGATCTTCTTGGGGGTCCTGCAATATTAACCCAGCACTTGGGTGGAAAGCGGCAAGTGTGAATTAATATCTTGCCAAATGACGCCAGTGCATGCAGGGCTGGGATTCGAACCCCAAACCTTACATTGAGAGTCATATGAATGAACCACTTTATACCACGATACCTCCACCATGATTAAAATCAGTGCTAGTTCTTCTGTCGGTTAAAGAAGAGTTCTGGGAAAGTAAAATATGTTATGCCAGCCTTTTCATTTTTCAAATGTTAGTTTGGAAAATTATCATAGAAATATCGCTGAGAAGAATTGTTGCACTGGTATATTGTAGATAATCCATAATCGTGGATTCTATTCCAATAAATTTGATTTTGATTTGCATAATTTGATTTTAATATTTTACAGGGTTTCTCTCACAGCCTTTACGCCCTCTATCGAGATGAAGACGGCAACCCTTTGACACCAAGAGAAGCGAATGGATACCCACCTGTAGATCCAGTGTCAGTACCATATATAATATAGTAGCGTGTCTTAAGAGAGCTTAAGGGGATCGAGCCCCCCCCCCACCACCTTCCTCCGCCGCAAAGTCCCCATATTTTTTCTTGACTATGTATGAATATAAGCGAGGGAAATTTTAGAAAAGCGGTTTATAGAGGAGGCTCGGGGAGATCTTCAAGCCCATGCACCCCGCCCTCAAAAGAATCATGTACTATCATGCATTGTCGGTTCTATAGGGGGGGGGGGGGGGGGGGGGGGGGGGCTCAAGCTCCCTTTATCATTCATATATCCACATTTTATTTTTTAAATGAATAAAAGCTAGGCATTTATAGAAATTAAATACAAGTACCCTCAAGTCTATACCCTCGTACTATAGTATTCTTCTAAAATACCGCACCGGGTATGATATCATGGCCTAACATTTACATCTGATCATGTTAGAATGTGGCGTAGCATGAGCCTACTCATTAAAGGGGGAGAGGGGGGGGGGGGGTGTCACAGTAACGATGGGGATGGAGAGCACCGGTCGTACTTGGAAAATGAAATGCAGATTGACACAGCTACTGATTAAGGGGAGGATAATACGGGAAACAGGCGCAAGCGTCTTATGTTCTCGTAATTTCTCTCCTCTTCCCGCCTTTTCTTTTTTTCTTATTTCGTTACACTCGATTAAGCGGGAGCACGTGTCCCTGGCCATTCTTCGCATTATTTACTTTACCAAGTTGATTTTGTTTCAGTCAAGACTTCGCGTTACAAATGGATAACTTGCCTGTTAGGCACATTGCGGAAACATTAGGCAATTATTTATATTTTGTAGACATTTCATTTGTTTGTTTACATTCAAAACCGACTATAATGTAAAAGAGTAGAAATTCACTCCTTCAGGATTTACATGTTTATTATAGGGATCCTTTCCTTTCAGAGTAGAATCTACTACGGTAGCGCACTTGTTGGTAAAAATATGAAACAATTGTGCATGTGTGAAGTAGGTACTTACGTTTACCAAAACCACTGGACAAGTATTGCCCAATAGATTGTTGGGTTGACTATTGGCACAACGTTGGGCAAAGCGTTGGAAAATATTGCCCGACCTTTTCACAGTGCATACTCGTCAAGGAGTGGAGTTCTACTTTTGTATGTTTCGACAAAATCCTTGTTATCTAAATGCTGATACATCTTGTTCAATTAATGATTTCATTATTTGTTATCATACCGCAGATCTGGTCTGTTTCTGTGGAGTAATCGGGTGATTCAGGAATTGACGCTGGACTGGGACCACGTCGGTGGAACGACGCAACGTACCGTTATGGCGCTCGTTACGCCAAACATCGTGGTAAATTCATCGCTTGTCTCTTGGCCTCGTTGGCTGCCATCACTGGCAGCCCCCTCCTTCATTTCTTACCCTGTCCGAGTGATGTTTTTTTTAAATTGCGGATATTGGGCTAACCGTCACCTTTTATGTTTGTTTCTCAATTTGATAACAAAATTACATTGTCATTGTATGATATAGCATGGACCTACTCTATGGAAGGAGTGTGAAAGGAGTTCGCAGTGCCGGAAATAAAATAGAATTCGTATTTCTGAAAGGGAAAATGGTTAATAATAATAATAATAATGATAATGATTATCAAAAAAAGAGGGAGCCCTACCTTTTTCCTTTTTTCGTTTCGGAATGACCAACCAAATATGAATCCTTTTCATTTTTCTGAATTACACACGATAATTTCTTTCTCATAATTTCGAACATTACGAATCATGAAACTTTGATTTAACAAACATATGGAAAAACGATTCCGTAAATTTTTTTCTAGTAATATTTTAAAACAAAATTGTGTGTGTAACATGTTTGTAAAAGAATCTACACTATTGTCAGTTAATAACTCAGTATTATGACCGTGTTCTTCTATCTTTGTCATGTAAAGCATTGTCTTGTCCCTTTCTCGTCTCTGTTGGCATCCCCCTTCCCAGCCACTATTTTGTAGTTCCTTTTTGTAGTTACGGATTAGTTAATTTAATTACTCATTATTCCTAAGTATCATTTGAGGTGTGCACACTTGTACAAGCACTGCTTTTTAGTGGACCCCTCTGTTTTCAACATGCATTTCTACATTTGTTTTAGATGCTTATAATTGATCTGTAATGTTTCGTTGGAAACATGAATAAATTGAAACTTGAAAACTTGAAACTTACCACAATCTTCATCTCTTTTTGACCTGCAGAGGGAAGCGAGAGCTCACTTCGGGTGTCCTACTCTCATGGGGTTGGAGATAGAAGATGGTGGAGGAGCTGGTACGGCGCTCGCTCATTTTGAGAAAAGGATAATGGCGGTAGGTGATGCGTCAATCAGTCTTATGACGTCATTTTTAGTGCGTCATCCAAGGATACGCGAGGCTTATACCATGTCCGTCGCACGCGATGCGTCCTCTTGACTTTCTCATGACGTCGATTTTTCGTTTGGCAAAAATTTGACGTTGTCATTCGCCTGCGTTACTAAAGCGCTTTCGCAGACACGACGGAAGGCAAAGACGACGGTAAGGCGAGCTAAAAACAATCTGCACATGCACGAACCTTTCACGAGTACTCCGTCCTGTTGATTTTTACGACCGTACGTCAACACGACGGAAGAGCTGTATCCCCGTAATTCTCCTGTCGTCTTTGCTTCCGTCGTGTTTGTGAAAGCGCTCTACTATTTAACAAACTGAGTCCATGAATGTCTATCCTTCACCAGTGTTTTCTCTAAGCCTTGTTCTCATGGAAAATAAAAAATGATACATAGAGATTAATCAGAATTTCTTTATATTGTATTCATTTGTTAACAGACTGAGTCAATGAACGGTTTTATATCACCAACACGCGTCTTCTCTCGTATGACCCTTGCCCTAATGGAAGACACTGGATGGTACATACCCGACTATGAAATGGCTGATATCATGAACTGGGGAAAGGATCTCGGCTGTGACTTCGTCCAGAAGAGCTGCAAGAATTGGATCGACCAAAAATCGAATGCGTAAGAGAAGATCGCTTTGTATTTTCTTGATCACTGAACCAGTCTCCCATAGTCATCATTGAATAATCAATATTTAGTAAATCATACATAATGTAAATAATGCATGTCTTTTCATTCAATGCTTCACAATCAAAAAAACAAATAGCGAAACATAATATTTCCAATAGACCTAGCCAAACTTCTGTATGGTGTATCAATAAATTAAATTGCTTCTCCATGTGCACGACCCATGCGATTCATGTGACGTATTTTCCATGCCTTCAGTGATATTCACTGACATTCATTCTAGTCTAAATGTGAGACGAAAAATTGAGATATTTGTATTTCCATATTAAACGAAAAAGGCCAAATGAAGTAGAAAGTAGAAAGTAATTTGGTTTTCGAGACACCTCTCTGTATCCTGTGATGTCTCTAGCTTCCTCTGTCTATAGAGTACCGAAGCTGTGATTTGATTTGATTTGATAAGGTTTTATTCAATATTCGACAATACAGCTGGAGGCTGATACAAGTGAATTTACAAGGTAAAAATAATTCCATAGACATAAAAATATAATTATATGCTTTAACACTTTAAAAATTAATCCAGATATAAACAGTACATAGTAAATAAATCATAAATAATGAAAACAATAACAATATTGAGTTCGGTTTGCATACTTGGATATGAGATAAATAGAAAATCAAAGGGTGTAAGATCAGATATACAGTTTGAGAGTCGGTGCAGGAAATTTTGATAATGTATTAAGAGAAAAATTATTATTGATCATTAAAAAATTGAAACTAAATGATTAAACTTTAACATTTACATGAAGTATATATACAAAATAAATCGATAAAATACAATTATTAAATATTGTTATGTATGATCTTCATGAATACCTGATGTAAAACCCGGCTTGAAAACACAAAATTACATTTATTAAATTACATCTATTGAAATAACATTAATAATTATTGCATTGATCAACTTGCGTTTATCAAATTTAAATTTAAAAAGTCAGATAATATACATTGTTCTTCTGAGTTGCATAGATTGGCAATGAGAATATCTTTTATAATAATTTATCGGATCAAAATTGCATTTAACTAAATTATATCTCTAAAAATTACATTTCTTTTCTCAAAATAAAATTCTTAAAAACTGCATTTTATCAAAGTTCTATTTATTAAAATCATATTTATCAAAACTATATTCGTAAAACTACATATAAATTCAAGAGGTTTAGGATTAAATAGCTAGACCTATATGAGGAGGTCGGGATTCCTATTTAATAAACGAACAATTGATGGGATACTAGAATTGTAATATCTTGTGGTCCTGCATTTTGGTTCATGGAGAAGATGTGAGTTCCGTAACTGCCTTCCAGACATCGATCGTCGGGACTTTGGAAGAAAGTCACGATGGCGAGCTGACGTGAGAAGGTCACTTGCAAAAGAGAGGAGAAGACCTTCTCGTCGTGAGTGGAGAGAATCAAGACGGAGGTGATCCAAAGCACCGCGGTAGGAGTCATACCCACCAAGGATGACTCGACAGACCCTTTTCTGCACACGTTCAATGTCGTTGGATTGAGCAGTGGTCAGTGACGAGGACCAGACAGGTGATGCATATTCAAGTACAGGTCTGATGTACATTGCATAAATAGCAACCAAATCAGAGGTCGGAAGTCTACATTTTCTGAGGCGATATACAATGTAGAGACGTCTGCTAGCCTTCGAAACCATCGCTGAAACATTGATGTCTCACTTTAAGTCGGCTTGAAGATGGACACCAAGTAGCGTGAGGTGGTCGACCACGGATAAGCTGGTATCCGCGACTTGGAGTTTAGGAAACTGCACTTGCTTTACGAACGAGATATTCATGACACAACATTTAGTAGGGTTGGGCTTCATGTCATTCGACTCACACCACTGGACAAGACTATCAAGTTGAAGTTGGGCAGTAGAGGGTTCATTCGCTCGGCGGATTTCTACTACACTGAGGTCATCCACATATTTCCACCTGTGGTTGAATTCACTCAGCGCATCATTAATCATGACAAGAAAAATCACGGGACCTAATTTTGTGCCCTGGGGGACTCTGCATGTAACTCCCAGATCACAAGATATGCTCGAACCAACTCTAACTGCCTGTTTGCGCTCATTCAAAAAACTACAAATCGCTGGAATCAGTGCAGGTTGTACTCCGTAGTTGATTAACTTTCCAATTACAACATTGTGATTCACGTTATCAAACGCCTTTGCGAAGTCGATCGCGCACAAAGATGCACAGTGGCCAGGTCTGTCTAGATTCTTTCCGATTGTGTCAAGAAGGCTGATGAGGTAATGTGACGTGGAGCTGCCAGCAACATTACCAAACTGCTTCTGGTCAATAACAGGTGAGAGGTCGCGAGTAACCCATCTGCAGATGAAGGTTTCCATCACGCGTGAGAATATTGCGGTGATGGAGATGGGCCGTAAGTCTGATAGTTGAGAAACTTGTTGTTTCTTCGGAATAGGAGTGATAACTGCTCGTTTCCAACTCGAAGGGTAGTTCCCAGTGTGAAGAATGGCATTGAATATCACCGAGAGGGGTTCCGAGAGTTCCATTGCAAACTCCGTGATAAGTTTGATTGGAATATCGCCCGGTGCCGCTGCCTTGGATGCATTCAGCCGACGTAAGACGTTATACACTTGATGGGCATGAATGATCGGTGGTGGTAAGGGTGGAAGATAAGATGGTAGAGATGCCCAGTCCAGTGATGGGAGCTGGTTACAGATGTTAGCGAAGTGTTCATTAACCCTGGCAGCTTTCTGCGAGTCGTTATGCCCAAGGCAGGGTGGAAGGGTTAGCGAAGACTTGGTAACTCCAGCCAAGCTACGAATTTGCCGATGCCATTGGGAAGGTTCACTTTGTTTCAACATTTGAACCTTCCGAGGGTAGAAAGATGCCTTGCTTTTTGCTATCTCTCGCTGGACTAGATTCCTTACGGCACGAAACCTGTCCAAGTTCCCGGAATCATACGCTCGTTGCCTATTCTCGATGAGGGCTCGGATGCGACGCGTGATCCATGGTTTGTCATATTTTGCTCGTTTAGATGCGACTAATGGGAAGTGTTCATGATACGCCTGGATGAGCACTTCCTGAAAGGCCTCTGCCATTTCATCCGTAGTAGTATCAATGTGATGTAACCAATCAAACTTATAGGCCGTTATCCATCTCCCAAAGGATCTAATATTGGAGTCCCGTAGAGGGCGTCTGTAGGTCTTGACGACGTTGTCTGAAGAAAGTTGAGATGATCCAGTCATCAGCACGGTAGCATGGTCAGAGTTGGCTATTGGAGCTTTGATAAGGGGTTCGCTATAATGCTCTGGATGATCAGTGAAAATCATGTCTAGAATGCGATTGTTGCGGGTGTGTTGCTTAACCATCTGCGATAAATTGAGATGTCTCTCAAACACAGAAACATCAAGATCGTTGAAGTCTCCAACTATCAACATGGAAGAGTCTGGATGAGTGCTTCTGATATGGTCCCCCATGGTAATCAGATGGGTGATTATGTCATCTTGGCGCGGTGTACGGGGTGGAGAGTACACGACGCATACAAAGAGGTTGGCATTACCTTTCACATAGTCATACAAATTAACTTTAATCCAGATTATTTCAAGATGAGGTGGGACCCGGTCAAGTTCGAATTCAACAGGATGTAAGTCCTCTCGCAAGTAGAGGGCAACCCCTCCACTCCTTTGAGCAGTTCTGTCTCGATGGAAAAGTTTGTAGCCCTGCATAGTATTGGCTACAGCAGGATTTGAATCACCAAACCAGGTTTCAGTTACACCGACAATATCGGCATCATAATGATTAACTGTTACAGTCATTTCATCAATCTTTTTATTCATCGACCGTACGTTTGTTAGCATAATAGTTGGATGTTGGACATCATAACAAATTTCCTTTAGGAACTCAGTGTTATTTGCACTGGCTCGTAATGGTTAGGAGCCAGAGCAAATAACACTGAGTTCCTATAGGAAATATATTTATTGAGATGGTCATATCTCAGCCAATACTTAACATATCCAATTGGTTTTCGACATTTGGACATTATTTGTTATGCTCTTTCGAAAAATGAAGAACAAATTGAAAAATTCTATTATTTAAAAAAAAAAAAAATATATATATATATATATATCTGTATGCCCCGTCTCTCCTCTCATCTTCATTCAACCAATAAATCCTTCACTCTATCTCTATTTTTCTCATTACAGAGGCCTCCCTGTTGCTCCATGGTGCAATGTGCCTTCTGAGACTACCTGTCATGCTGAAGGGGTCGATGTGGCCTATTGTGCATTTTACCAGTACTTCAACGGCTTTCCTTCCATCTACCAGGTATCGGTCAATAGTAAATATTGTCATGTACATACAAACAATCTCGTGCAAGGATTGGTCATGGACGACTCACGTGACAAAAAATCTTTCCACCATGAGAAACAATTGCATGGGCAGCGGTCTTCGCAAGATTAGTGTGTATTTCCTTTACCGGGGTATTTTGGACAAAGGTGTGTGTTGCCAATCACTTTGAAATGTATTCCTTCATAATTTACATTTGTTCGTTTTTATCTTTTTTTTGTAATGAGTGATATAAATAAAATGAACAATGCACTTTTTTGAGGCACCGGTAAAATTTTGTTGAACCTTTGGTGACTGGCATACCAACTACTTTTGGGAGACTGCCCCCCCCCCCCCCCACCCCCGAAAGGGAACTGTACCATATACCTCATAGAATCAATAATTTAACCGGAGCCTTTCAATGAAAGGTTTACTTGATTACGCTTACTTTTCGCATAATGAGTGACATGAATCCTTCGTATACTAGATATTTACGGAGATTGAGGGTGTACAGCCAGATGTAGTTCTACAATACGGAGGTGATTCGTTGGCTGACTACTGTCCATACCACAAGGTAGGTTGGTCTATGTTAATTGCAGGGATAAATAAAGAATACATTGTAACATTCGAAGGGGGCATAATGTCGAAAAAGGAGAGGAAAGAAAAAGAGGAGGAGGAAGAAGAAGCGGAAGAAGAAGATGAAGAGGATGAAAAAGAAGATAAAGATGAAGAAGCAGAAGAAGAAGAAGAAGCAGATGAAGAAGCAGAAGAAGAAGAAGAAGAAGTAGAAGAAGAAAAGGGTGAAAAGGATGAGGAGGCGGAAGAGGAGAAGGAGAATAAGAACTAGAAGAACTAGAGAAAGAAGAAGATAATGAAAGAGGGGGAAGGATGAATGGGAGGAGGAGGAGGGAAAAACACATTTGCTTCGCTTAAATTCTTTTATAATCAATAATTTATGGGGGTATGATTTGTTTTTTGGGGATGGGGGGTTTGAGCCCCAAAGCCCTCCTCTAGAACCGCTACCTCAAAATATAGAATATAACGTTAACAGTCGTTTAGGCTGAAGGAAGTTTACCGTAATTAAATGAAAAAAATGAAATGACAAAAATGAAATGACAAAAATGAAATGTTATCATCCTAACTATTTTTCCGTCTTGAATCTTACAGGCAGATACGTCTGTGCCCCGGAACCAAACTGTCAATGACCTCTACTGTACCAACAAGGAAAGTAAGAAGGCAGACAACTTGATGAAAGTTTTCGTACTAGAGCGAGCACACATTTGGTGGGAATTGTATATCATAATGAAAAAACAAAATTATTGCTGCTGTAAATGAAGCAAACATAAACATAAAGACATTAGCTCCCGATAATTTTTTTTATATCGTTTGTACAATCGGCAGGGAAATAGTTAATGAAATTATTTATTATCAATCTCAGGTAGTATGACAAACATCAAGCGAGATGGCTCTCATCGTTTGTCGTTGCTTTATTCATTGTTATTCGAATGTATTATCAGCTTATAACAGGAAGTACGTTATGAACCTCCCTCTTCTTGTGCATGGAAATGAATGCAGGATTTGTCCCTGTCGTTCTGAACACAATATGTATCATTTACTATTATATTATTTGCTTATGACATATTTTAACGATTTTACGTGATTGACAAGTAAATTGCACAGAGGTATGACAAGACGTACAACTTTTTCTCATTCGGCAAAGTCTCAAATTACATTTAAACTGGTTTGTTCGCAAACATGTTATATTTTATTGAAGCGCTTTCGAGGACTAGTCGAAAACATCACTAACCTTACGCTTCCTATTCAATGGCTGTTACACACACATAGTTCATGTTTACTACTTTTTCTCCCCCAGTTATCAATGACTGCCGAGTTAGTAACTGCATGAATGGTGCAGTGTGTCGTGACGTCATCAGTGGGTACTACTGCGACTGCCCGGCTGGATATGCTGGCGCTCTTTGCGACCACAGTACGTAAATACACAATGGAAATTCGGTCTTATATTTCAATACGGACAGATTTAGAAATTACATTTTTGACAACTGAGATAGGTCACATGATGATCGAGTGGCACTTTGTTCAATTGATTGTAGAGGTGTTGTGGTCTAGCGGATAAGTCACCATACTGCAGCGCGCAAGGTACGGGGTTCAAGTCCCGCTGCGGCAATAATGAACTTTGGCAAAACCTTAGTCTACATTTGCCACTCTCCACCCAGGTGTAAATGGGTACCTGATATGCTTGAGCGCTAATTACTTTGGCAGCTCGGCTATAACCAGGGTAACATGTGTAAAGCGCCACGAGCGTCAGAGCCTGGTGGAAACCGGCGCTATATAAATATCCATATTATTATTACTATTATTATTATTGAAACGAATGATCAACAAATGATTGATTAATAGATTGAATATTTAGTTACATGATTCATTGGTTGATTGCATACATGCAATTCAAAAGCATGAACGTTCCAATAGCAATTTGAATCTTTCTAAAACTATTCAGTCATAATTTTACATTAAATTTTTTCCTTCTTTCCAACTATTCAAAATACGCTAGATTTTGTTACCGATTTGATTTTTTCTATGATTCGTCTCCTCTCAAATTGCTTTTAGTGAATGGCGAATGTACCGTAAACACAGACTGTGAAGTCAACGAGGTTTGCACTACCAATCAGTGTGTATGCGAACGAGATAGAATACGAGGTGAAAACGATATGTGCATCGGAGTAACAGGTACGATGTTTTTCAAAAAACAGAGTCTTGATTGTGTTGATCTAAATTGTCAATCTATTTTCGATGTAATTCTTAATTGTATCACTTTCCGTTTCTACGAAATCGTCAATTGTATAATATACATGTATATAACGGTTGAATATTATAATGCCCCTCCCCTTATTTAGTTATTATCTCCCCCCCCCCGTCTCTCCCTCTCTCTGTCTCTCTTCTCCCTCTTCTCTCTCCCTTTTCTCGGTCCCATTCCTATGTCTTGCTTCTTTGTACAATCTTATTCGTACGAGTATTTTCAAAGATTACAAGATATACATCGATCACTTTGGCCCTATTTTTCACAGGTAGTCTTGACCAATCCTAAAAAACCTAATCCTAATCCTAATCAGAACCAGAATGGGACTTGGGACGAATTGGACTAAATAGTCAGTGGTCAAACGACCAATTACCCCCAATAGTGCGTATAGCACCAATACGTTAGAATTCGAAAGACACCGCGATTATACTAGCCTATAATCTAGGCGGAGTGCCGAGCTTTTTTCTTTGCTGCTAGACTAACCTTAAGCAGAACGTCTGATACGGCGAGACTACGAACCGTGAGCCAAGCACCGCCTATAATCACTGGTCTAGCTGAGAGGTTTTTTCGTACGAAAAACTGCCACGGATTCATAGTCGATAATAAAAAAACAACGACTAAAGCTAGACCAGTGATTACAGGCGGTGAGCCGCTTCGCGACTCACGGTTCGTAGTCTCGCCGTATCAGACGTTCTGCTTAGGGTTAGTCTAGCAGCAAAGAAAAAAGCTTGGCACTCCGCCTAGATTATAGGCTACGATTATACTAGCATACTGTAGAAAATGACAATCTTCTCCGTTTACCTATGATCATTATTCTTAGAGGTTAAAGAGTATTCGATGACTCTCACAGTATCAGAGGTGAATGGACAACCAGCTGTCTATGATCCTTCACTGTTGGGGGCTGAAGGAGAAGAATTTAGACAAGGGATTGAGTATGAGGTAATAACTAATATGAACTAATTGTGCTGGTAAGGTGAATTATGGCAGTTGTACGTGTTGGTGATGGTTATGGTTGTGGTGGAGGAGCTGGTATTGGTGACGAAGAAGGTGGTGATGATGGTGGTGCTGGTGGTGACATTTTTGGTGATTGTGGTGGTGGTAATTGTGGCGGTGACGGTAATGATGATGTTGGTATATCCGGTGTTGGTGATAATAGTATTGATGGAGGTGATGGTGGTGTAGATGGTGAGGTTTTACTCATAGTAGTGATGGAAGAGGCAATGGTGATGGGGTTGAAGAGGTGGTGGTGGTGGTGTGATGATGATTATAATGATGATACTGATGTGTGTGTGTGTTTTATTTTTACAGACGTGTGTCAATCAGATATGATTATTTACGTCTGGGGACCGACCTTTAAACGTCACCATCCGAAAGACGTGACTCAGTTTCGAACTTGCGTCCTCGGCTGAATCAGTTTGTAACTTTGTAACTGATGGCGAAGATGAGATGATTAACATGGTTTTAATGGGGAGGTCGCCGTAGTGCATATAATGTGCATTATTGATAACTATTACATCAGTCCAAATGAAAACATACCGAAAAGATGGTTGCCCTAGACATCTAATTAATTTCCTTCCAGATTCGCCAGATCATTGGAAATGATGCCTCCCTTAGTGTTGCCCTGGTAGATGTAGTGACACGGAATATATTCAGTGGAAGTATCGTGGTGGAAATGGCCTTAATCTTTCGGGAGAACTCATCAAATAACTCTTCAAACATCACCCTAGCTTCAGTGGTAGCAGCTACTACCACTGATGAGAATATCTTACAGGAAAGTGGCACTGCATTCACCATCGTGTGGAACGCATCGGCTGTTCAAGGTACCAATTGATCAACTAATTTGTCCAATATCATCTTCATTCCTCTTTTCCTAATCGACGCGAGATCTTTATTATTTTGTAGGCCTAAATTGTTTCATTATTTAGAGATCAGAGATAAAGATACCATAAAATATGTTACGAGAATAATGTTCTATAGGGCGAGGATTAAGGTTTCAATTAGGAAATAGGAAACCAATAATGACAGCGGGTTAGAGATAAGGTATTGAAACATGAAGACAATTTATTGAAACGACCACATGGATATCTGTATCTCTTTTAACCAATTGAAAAGGCCTTAATCGTATTGATTCAGAACACGACTGTCTATTGAATCATTCATTTAATTTTTGTTTCATTTCATCTTATCTCATTTTTTCCATTTCTGAATAAATAAAACATCAGTATTTACATTAAAACATACATAATGAATATAAACTTATTTTAAACAGAACCGGCCAGGGCTCCAAGATAAGCTTATTCTTTCATCATCTTTGTCTACCCCTCTATCTATCTACCAATCTGCATCCTCTCTTACTCTTCCCTTTCTCGTATATCAAACATTTCATCCCCTGCCTGAAGAAAAAAATCTTCAACTATTATCTGATTTGACTTCTTGATTCTAATTCTCAGATGCAAACGAGTGCGATGATTCAGCCGGCAATGACTGCTCTCCGTACGCTCAGTGTATGAACACAGATGGAAGCTACGAATGCACCTGCCTACCAGGGTATGAAAACACCGGACCATCAGGGGTTCCTCCTGGTCGAAACTGTACAGGTACAGTATTTACCGCATATAAAGATTCTAGCCCTCTGATTAGTCAAAACTGCAGGCATGGAATTCGCTAATGACTGCCGGGCGGAATAACGAAACTAATTTAACCGGGTTTAGCTCTACTTGCGCATACAATGCAACAACGCAATTATTCTACATGAAGTCGCCAACGGACACGCGCGTTGAGACACGCGCAACGCGTTTAGTTCAGTAAATTTCCTCCATAGACTCTACAAATACATGCATTTCAGTGACAGGCATACCTTATTAAAATACTTTTTTTTTAGATTGACGTAGGAGGTGAGTTATCGAAGCTAATTACAGTTTCGAGATCATCTTAGGTAATATTTTACCGTGTACCTGGAAGCAGTTGATATTTGTTTACCATTACACATTATACTCGTATTGGAATATTTATTTCTATTGTTTGGGGGAGTACCATCTTTCGTTCCTCATATTTACTTGCATATTACATTGATATTATGTACAATACTTTTCTATCAAATCGTTTGGAATACACAGAAGGAATTATGATTTCTTGAAACAGAAACAGTTGTGTTTGTTTTAAATACCCCCCCCAACACAGATATCAATGAATGCAGCTCAGATCCTTGTCTCAATGGTGCATCTTGCTCGGACGGAGTCAATGGTTATACCTGTACCTGTGCTGACGGATATAGTGGAGATGACTGTGGAACAGGTATTCTATTAATTCTTTGATTTTACTAACAATAGATACTAATTTCCGAAGTTATTTCTGAGGTTATATCATTTTAATCATTATATAATTACTTTTCTGTTGTAATATATATCCAACATGTGTATTTGAAACCCCCGACACAGATATAAATGAATGCAGCTCAGATCCTTGTCTCAATGGTGCGGCTTGCTCGGACGGAGTTAATGGTTATACATGTACCTGTGCTGACGGATATAGCGGAGATGACTGCGGAACAGGTATTCTTTTAATTCTTTGATTTTACTAATAAGCAATGAATGCTATAATGTCCGAGGTTAGTTCTTGGGTTATATCAGTTTAATGATTAATCATTATATCTGTTGCAATATATATTAAAGGTAATGCAAAGTTTCGGGAAATTTTGAAAATTGAATGGATAGTAATTCTTAAAAATTTAGATATATTTGGATGCCCCTGTAGATGTTTTATAAGCATTAGAACATATAGCCCCTAAAACACTTCTGTTTTCGAGAAATTCAATGATTAAAAAGTTACCGGTGCTCCCGGTAAACTTCAAATATTTCAAATAGCGCCTAAGGCCATTCCATGGTAGCTGCGACCATGACAATATCAGAATATGCAGTTCTGTTATATAATTTCCAAACGGGAATAGCAAATCGGTCGATTGCATTCAAGAAGCATTGTCTTAAAGCTTAAGTAATATCAGTCTTGAGAGGGAGCTATACAACATGAAGAGTTTATTCTTTACAATATCATAACTTTAGACTCGATTTCAACCGCGTCAACGATCATTGAATTTAGTAAAATCGCATATGCTTCCAATATGTATATTTGAACCAAATTCATGACCCCATAACAAAACTTTGTAATACCTTTAAACATTTGTGTATTTCTATTCCTCTACACAGATATAAATGAGTGCAGCTCAGATCCTTGTCTCAATGGTGCAGATTGCTCGGACGGAGTCAATGGTTATACCTGTACCTGTGTTGAAGGGTATAGCGGAGATGATTGTGGAACAGGTACTCTATTAATTCTTTGATTTTTTTTTACTTATTAAACAATGAATGCTAATTTCCGAAGTTATTTCTGAGGTTAAATCATTATAATCATTATATCAGTACTTTACTGTTGTAATATATATCAAACATTTGTGTTTTTGTATCCCCCGACACAGATATAAATGAATGCAGCTCAGATCCTTGTCTCAATGGTGCAGATTGCTCGGACGGAGTCAATGGTTATACCTGTATTTGTGCTGAAGGGTATAGCGGAGATGACTGTGGAACAGGTATTCTTTTATTTATTTGATTTTACTAACAATAAATGCTAATTCTGGTTTATTTCTGACTGGGGTTAAATCATTGTAATCATTATATATGTACTTTCCTGTTGTAATATATATCAAACATTTGTGTACTTTTATCCCCCGACACAGATATAAATGAGTGCAGCTCAGATCCTTGTCTCAATGGTGCAGTTTGCACGGACGGAGTCAATGGTTATACCTGTATTTGTGCTGAAGGATATAGCGGAGACGAATGTGGAACAGGTATTCTTTTAATTCCTTGATTTTACTAATGGGGCTTTCACATATACCTATACACACCGGGGCCGGTACGGCGAGTAAAACAGACATTTTGGGAATTTTTGTCCGATGCTTTACCGGAGATCTTGGGAACATTTAATAATAATAATAATAATAATATTGGCATTTATATAGCGCTCTTACAGACATACATGTGTATCACAGCGCTTTACAACATTACATTACTTAATTGACATTGATAGCAAACAATAAAATTACGTACACAAAAATATATAAATTCAACTATTAAAGAGAAAGGTTTTCAACGAACGTTGAAAGATAGCGAGAGAAGGAGAAGATCGTACAGCCTGAGGGAGATTGTTCCAGAGATGTGGTGCGGAAACAGAAAAAGATCGATCCCCAAAGCGTGTACGACTCCTGGGAACCGAGAGCAAGGTTGGGTCGTTGCCAGATCTCAGACCATGCCTTCCTGGTTGATGAAATGAGAGAAGGTTTTGGAGATAGGATGGAGCCATTTTATGGATGCACTTGTAGGTCATTGTGAGAATTTTGTATGTGATTCGCTTTTCTATTGGAAGCCAATGGAGCTGACGAAGGAAGGGAGAGGCATGGTCATGCTTCTTAGCGCGGAACACCAACTTTGCTGCTCGGTTCTGAGCTCGTTGCAGGCGATTGATATTTGACATAGAAATATTATATAGAAGAGAATTGGAATAATCAGTCCTAGATGTGACGAGAGCACGTACAGCATGCTCACACGCGGACTTGTCTAGGTAGGGTCTGATCCGAGCAATATTAGATAGATGGAAGTGGAGCGAACTAGAAAGTGATGACACATGGTGATTAATTCTCAGTGAAGAATCTAACACCACACCAAGGCTCCTGACAGATGTTGAGGGCTCGATGTCTGCATCACCAATTGTGAGGGTAATGTCAGACACCAGATGACTGAAGTGAGGACTCACAGCAACAAGAAATTCAGTCTTTTCGCAGTTCAACTTAAGCATATTGCGCTGCATCCATTGCTGAAGGTCGTTGACACACAAAGAGAGTGAGACAAGGGCAGATCTAACATCATCACTGTCCTTTGGGTCAGCAGATATGTAGAGCTGAACATCATCGGCATAGCTGTGGTGTTTAATCCGTGGACGTCGTTCGATGATATCTGCAATAGGATTTGTGTACAAACTGAAAAGTTGCGGTCCAACAACGGAACCTTGAGGAACTCCGAACTTTAGTTTTCTAGGTTGTGAGAAGTCGTTGGCAATCTTCATCCTGACGCTTCGATCTGACAGGTAGGAGTCAAGCCATGAAATTACGCTTCCAGTAAATCCAAATTTGTTGGTAAGACGCCGGAGGAGAATCTCATGGTCAACTGAGTCAAATGCAGCAGACAGGTCCAAGAAAACAATGAACGTCACCAGTTTGCTGTCCATCGCTCTCAAAATGTCATCTTGTACCTTTAAAAGAGCAGTCTCAGTACTATGCCCACGTCGGTATGCTGACTGGTTCTCCACATATAGATCACTTTCATCAAGGTAGTCTGAAATTTGGGACAATGCAGCCTTCTCGATGACTTTAGACAGAAAAGGTACATTTGAGACAGGTCTATAGTTTTTCAGACTATCGCGATCAAGATTCAACTTCTTGATCAGTGGTGTAACAACTGCTTCCTTCAGCGCTGCGGGGAAGACGCCACTGCTCAGAGACGTTTGCACTATTGAAGTGATAAATGGGAGAAGCGTGTTGATGCTCTCTTTCAAGAGCCAGGTCGGTATAGGGTCTAACAAGCAGGACTTGTTTGGCGAAGAGCGAATTATCTTGTTGACCCTTTCAGTATCAACAGTGTCAAATACAGATAGGCTGGATGAAGACATCAAAGTATCCACAGTCCCTTCTGTCGACTCGTTCGTAGTTGCTGAGTTCCCAGATGAAAGACTCGATCTGATCTTTATTACCTTCTCCTCGAAGAAGTTTGCAAATCTTTCAGGTAATGCTGAGCTAGAAACATCAGATGGTAGGACCGTAGGTGACCGGTCCCTCCCTCCGTTCACGGAGTGGGGGAAGGGAGGGAGGGAGGGGGGGGGGGGGCAGGCCCCTCACGATTTTTTCTGTCAATTCTCAATGGTGGTGTAGATGTGAAAGGCACATAGTTCAGTGCACCGCACGGCACCCAACCGGGTACCTTGAGGACCCCGGGAGGCATGTGGTGCAGCTGCTCATCGGACGGAGCCCGTAAGCTTATCGGCCGGCACCCAACTGGAATCCGAAGTCGAAAGGATCCCGTACGGTCTCTAAAATCCACGGCAAGCCGCCGGGTAGGGAAAATCGTACGGGGCCCGGTGTATATTTGACCTAGGCATAACAATAAATGCCACTTCCGATTTATTTCTGAGATTATATCATTCTAATCATTATATAATTACTTTTCTGTTGTAATATATATCCAACATGTGTATTTGCCGACACAGATATAAATGAATGCAGCTCAAATCCTTGTCTCAATGGTGCGACTTGCTCGGACGGAGTCAATGGTTATACCTGTACTTGTGCTGACGGATATAGCGGAGATAACTGCGGAACAGGTAAAGATTCATGTAAACTTTTGTTAACGACAGTGTACATTTAAAGGGTTTGCGTTGAGATAATATAACTATGTTATTTGTGACGTTATGAGAAACTTGGACTACACATATTCTTAGCTATTTTTAATCGTGTCATTTTAAACCATGCATATGATGATGTTCCGGATCACCGGATGTAGGAATGTTGTTTACAATGTGGTAAAATGTGATGTAAAAGAAAATAATGATAAATAAAGTCGGCATCGGCGAATAAACAAAATCATTTTGAATATTCTTGTAAACCAACTAAGATTAAAAGGGAAACTTTATGTAGTCAAACATGAAATATAACTTACACTACGAGAGAATCGGGTAATGACATCAATATTCATGATACTAAACACTAAAGACCGTATGAAACAAACGCAAAAGAAAACAAAACGTAACGAAAAAATACCGTTACGTTCAGCTACTTTAAGTCTTTAACAAACATATTTTGTTTATTTATTCATTTATTTGTCTCTTCTTATAGATGAAGATGAATGCCTTGCATCGCCGTGCCAGAATGGTGGAGCATGCAGTAGTTTAGCAAACCGTTTTCTCTGTGAATGCTCTGCAGGCTATTCGGGAGACCGATGCCAGATTGGTAAGTTAAGATCACAAAAACACTGTTATTTTCTTATTTCTTCATTAAAATTTGGGGACGTGTTCATGTTGAAAGGATCTATGCTTAAAATGTTGTTCAGAAATTTCTTAACTTAACAATTTTAAGTCTTTAATTTTTATTGATATATAAGGTACAGTTTTATCTTTAATGATAAATATTGTTCTAGCACGATTGCAAAGGGCATTCAATAACCTATTGTATGCGTATAGAAATCATGTTTGGAAAAACTTTGGAGTACGTAACATATCGTTGTCCTGTTCATCCATTTCAACAGATACGTAGCCGTAGGTTACTTTATTGAAAGCTTTTGCGATCATAGTTTTCCATTAATTATTTGAAGTCCTGTGTATAAATATTACTTGTATCACAGAACCGGTGACTTGTGTTAGTGGCAACAGCTGTGGTGAGCTGAAGGTTTGCAACACTGAAGAGATGTGCGAATGCGGTCCTGATTATGTAGAGAACGACAGTGGCCAGTGTGAGGGTGAGTTGTTAGATTGAAGAGGGTTTTCATTTTCAGTTCCTTTGTAATTCCTGTTAAAAGCGAAGACATATCTAACACCGATTTTCATGAGGCAATTTGTCAAGAACGTCCTTTTTGTTGGGGGCGGCGGGAAATAGTCAGTTGAAATTAATTTTATTTACCCCTTTTCTTATACCCATGTATACATTTTATATAACTGCGTTTTGGGCATCTGAGAAATGTATCATTATTTGCTCAGGCCACTTGATAAAACCGTGTACTCCTCATTTTGACTGTTATTTTTTTTTTTAAATTCTACTTTGATACAGTTGCATACTCCTTCGAGGTATCGCTGACCATCACGTCATTGAATGGCGGGTCAATATCATTTACTATTGCCCTCACTGACGTCACGAGTGCAGAGTACATTAGGCTAGCGTTCATACTGAGAAGATTGGTAAGACTTTTTTTTTACAATCCTGAATATTTCTTGTCAGTGCCCAACCCCTATGGAAAACTTTCCCTGATACAATTACCTCGTAAGACGATTACCCTCATAAATGTTGTCCCGATTGCAGTTATCCTAGGGGACCCGTTGTGCTATAAATGGTTGTCCAGTAGGTGTTCCGCTGGTTTTGTTATCCGGGGACAAGTTGTTCCGGGGCCGTTAACAGGGGGTGATTCTCTCGGGAGTTGTCCTAAGGATTGGTAATCAGGGAGGTAGCTGTCCGGGAAATAGTTATCACAGGAGGAGGTTTTGTGGAGAAGTTGTCACAGAATAATAATACTTACCAGCTTACATTGTGCCAACTTATGATAAACACAAATATCTTTTAAGTAGGTTCTAGTGGCACCGCATACATGCGTGAATCTAGGCCTAATGTGTAATACTAGCACGCGACTATTCCATTGATTTACGGCCCATCAATTTGAATTAGCCACTTGTTGTTGTTGATAAAACAGTTTTAATTATGTCATGCTTTGAAAAAGGAATCAATATATTTATATTCTAAAACTCTTCAATGATTGCGTATCTGAAACCCAAGTTGTGATTTTGTTACCATGGTTATTCACTGGTCTAGCTGATTGAATAACACAATGAACTTAAACAAAGAAAACACAAAACAAATCTGATAACTTTTATCAGTTTTAAGAAGGATAATTATAATCATTTATTAAATATCTTTCCGATGTTCATAGCTTTTGCTTCAAGTACGCATTCTTCGACGCCTCGCCCGTATCATCTTCACAAGTGGAAGTGTCATTGCCACGTTCGAAATCGGTACCGACGAACCGATGTCGCCGGACGACCTCCAACAAATGATCCTATCAGATCTAGGCAATGGTAACATAACCTCTGGTGGTAGCTCCATAGGTGTTGATCCGGATTCTTTGGTCGCAACAGGTTAGTCAAAAATATTTTAGAACGAGATTTTACTATTCAGTGGCGAATTTGGGGGGCACAATCCCTTTTGAAACCAATTTGTAATGCCATAAGTACACGCAGAGAGATTGGCCCCCATTTTATGCTGAATTTTTCTTTTATTGCAGCCTCTAAACCCTAAAAAAATATATGAGAAACAATGAAATGTATGGTTTTTTAATAGATTATGCTAATTAAAAATACCAATCTTAAATTAATATTCTTTGACTAAATCATATGACATGTAAGTCCTGTAAGTCGTCATAAGTTGCCACGATTACTTTTCGTTTTTATGCGGGTTAATTATGAACACTGATTTCCTGGCTTACATGTACATGTACTTCCCAGCAAGCACTTAAATGTCATCGTCTGAGTGTGCGACCTTTTCAAAATCAAGTCCATTTTTATTCAGATGTCAACGAATGTCTGACGGCTTCCGACAACGACTGCTCGCATAATGCCGACTGCTTGAACGTGGAAGGGTCTTACAACTGTACATGCCGTGAGAGTTACGCTGACCGGTCACCTGACGCCCGCAGGTCTGGTAGGGTGTGCACAGGTAAGGTCTCTTCTCTCTCATCCTGGATAATTACAAATTATGGCCGTAACAGAATGTAGGAATGCCCTTGTTTAGTGTGGTATACAAAGATATTTTATGCAATTTGAACATCCCGTGATCTATTTGCGCTTCACAGGCGACTCATACATTGTAATCATGCCATGAAAATTTCAATTATAACCCGATCGCTACTATTTTCGAAAAATAAATGCAAGGGCATTTTCAATACCATATTGTAGATCCCGTCAAAAACGTGTTCTGATTACGTAATACCTTATTGTCACGTTCGTACTACTGATTCTAAAAAGTAGTTGCGGTCGTGTTTAGTGACTATTTCTAGATAAGTTAAGATAAGCGATATTTCATTTATAACACAATATACCTGTCCTGTATGAGAGTAAGCCTGATTCAAATCAAATCGAAAGAATTGAGATATCTCACATCGAAACTATACTTTCTTTTGTTATCCAAGGTGGGCTTTCGACGGGTGCCATCATCGCCTTGTCAGTTGGTCTGGGCGCCGTCATTTTGCTGTTCATTATCCTCACGTGTACCGCGTGCGTGTTCATGCAGTCTAGGACAAACTTAATTAACAAGGAGCACAACGCCCGTTCCCCCTATAATGTCCCCGGTCGTCATCCTACTCATCGCACTAGAGATGGAGGTCGAGCCTTCAAGACAGACGTGGACCGGGACTTTGCGCACCTCTACGGGAGATACGATGCTTCCCGCCCTGCACCCCCGTTCGCTCTGTATGGTGATGGCACGAGAAACTGGTACTTGCGCGACGAGAGAGCACATATGGACTCTCCATTTGGGTCGAGAGGACCTGACTATCATATGGTA
Source organism: Strongylocentrotus droebachiensis (assembly GCA_035222895.1). Lineage (NCBI taxonomy): Eukaryota > Metazoa > Echinodermata > Echinoidea > Camarodonta > Strongylocentrotidae > Strongylocentrotus > Strongylocentrotus droebachiensis. Next base: position 10,126 of record JAVYIG010000181.1, on the reverse strand, counting down.
ATTATAATTATATATTCCAACTTTTGTTTAATTTGTAAAATATGCTTAAATGCCAATGTGTTTCATCCATCCACTTTCTGGTACTAAAATGTGATACCATTGTTTTCCATCTCGTGATTGTAGTTCGTCTTCCATCTTCCTGTTTTCTTTTTTCTTTCTCAAGTTTTGTTTAATTGGTTCAATCCCCTGATAATTAAATGTGCTACTAATTTGTGTAATTCCTGTGTTTGTACTTCTTACTCTATTTCATAATACAATTCCTCATAACAAAAACCTCACTGCTCTGATCTCTCCCTTTACCCACAAGTCCCCTCCGAGAGGCAGTGTCGCCCGACCTTCCACTATACGTAGTCAACGCCCACAGGGATACTCGGCCTCTCGTGTCGATCGCCCTCAACCGTCTCGGAATGACTACGAAGACACCCTTCCACCGTATTCGAGACGTTATGATCCCAACTTCGAAGAGGACGACGAGTTCCATCGCCCGTATTATGTATCTGGAGAAGCAATTTACTGATTTGTTTCTATGTTTAATAGCAAGAGTATTCTGCAGGGCTTGCACTGAAATATAAAAATCGAAGTTATCAATCTTAGAAACTATATAAACTGTAATGTATAATCTGTCTTACACAAAGAATGGACATTCGCCCTCCATTTTACTGGAGGAACTTGTTTCACTATAATATGTTATATTAAAAATGACTAAAATATATGAATAGATATCTGTTCTTATTTCATATTTTAATGATTTCATAATTATCGAGGTTTTTAGCTTTTCCCCTTTATCTTTCTACCGCTTATTTTCCGTAGTGAAAGTTGAATTTATTCCTTTTTGTAAGACTTAATAAAGGATGCCGTAGATTAAATGTTTTTTCCTGGCTAATGTGATTTTATGTGACACTGGTTTAAAACCATAACGCATTTTGGACAAGACTGACTACTTTCTATATTTGCTACAATTGAAAGTTATTTTAATAGGCAAGTTATCTTTTTTTCAGAGGTGAGGTTGAAAATATAATATGCGATTGTTAAGTCGCCATCCACTCAGCAAAAGTTTACAATAAGCCAGTCCGAAAATTATGTAGATGTAGATACAATCTGCGCATGGTCAGGTCATTTGTGTAACATTGTAAAACCACCGACGCGAAAACTGGATTCATGCTCATGAAAGTTATGTAATCATGATTATTCACTGATGCACCGACGTCACATTCTCTGATACACGGGTGGAAGTATTCTACTCAAGAGTGCAAACAAAAGGCGTTCATGAAGCACATCCATGACTTTGGCAGTGAACTACTCTAAATTGCACAAAAAGAAATGGGACTCCTCTATTTAACAGATCTGTGAATATTTGGAGTCTTTTGTACAATGTGCTAACTACGAACTGGTCTATTGTTCTTCAATGTTTCACTAGTTATAATGTTATGGTAATTGTAATGACGAGTGTGATCTGAAATGTAGTTAATATATACATCGAGTGACGACTATGATATAGAAATCAACCGTTGGAAGTCATAACCTGTAATGTAAGCTTCTAACTTTAAAACAAATTATTGAAGTGGGCAGTCTTCCACATATCTGTCACTTTTCTTCGCTCCAGTGGTCTCGCGACAACAGACAGCAAGAAGAATTACTTGAGAATTACTGAGAATTCAATTCAATTAAATTGGATATTATATTTATCAACAAATAATGCGTGGCAACATAACGTTGATTTGTGCATAATTTACATTGTGGTTACAATTATATAGCGTGCAAGTGATAGAGGGTTGGTCAATATGGACTGAGTATTTATGAGATTTTTTAAATATACAATTTTCTATTTAATGTTGTCTGGATTGTAATTATTAAGGAGTATCGATTTGGGATCAGGTTCGAAATGTACTTTAATACTTTCATTACAAATTTTTAGTTAATTTAGAAAATGTATGTATCCAATAATAAAAGTGAGTTTGACCAACTACTCGATTTGGTATACAACTGTCGATTATTGTAGTTTTTACGTGATTTGTAAATGAATCCTATTGAACTTGATAATCATGCAGAATAGCATTAAAAGACAAATCAACTAATGTCACGGATTCCTTACAGTTTAACCATGCATCTAAACATCACAAGGAGTTCCTTGCGATAACTTTGAACAAATAACGACAATCTTATTATGATTCTTGCTTCATAGAGACATCATCTTCTCATGTTCTCACTCTCTTTATCACATTGCACAAATTGCACTGTCATTGATGTCACCAGTATCGTGTTTATGAAACACGTAAAAGAGAGCCATCTATATGAATATGACTATCCTGATATGTCTTTACTTTGTTTCTCCTAGCATCCCGATTAATCTGAACCTGGATATACATGTATATGACTTGATCTGCCTCTCTCTCTCTGTCTCTCTCTGTGTGTGTCTCTCTCTATCTCTCTCTCTCTCTCTGTCTCTCTGTCTCTCTCTCTCTCTCGCTCTCTGTCTCTGTCTCTCTCTCTCTCTCTCAATAATCCACCCTCTTCCTCACATGCTCTTGCTCCTTCTCTTTTCTTGATCTCATTCCTTTCTTTTTCTCATAAGTTCATCACCGGAGAAAACACTTAACCCTAAAACGGCCGGGCTATTTGAGTTCATGGTTTGATCTATTTTTTTTAGGAAAAATGACATTTCCATATGTTTTGTACACAAATCACGAAAATTAGCGATTTTCGGGCTGACATGCAAAGACAAAAGGTCACGTGACCTTTTAACTATAGGTCCGATTTTCATTTTTTTTTTTTTAAAGATGCGCAAGACTCGAAAAAAAAAGGTCAGCGAGCGGCGCGCCATCCATATGCGCCATCCATATGCGTTCCCGAACAATCAGAACAATCGTGGAGGGGGGGGGGGGGGGGGGGGGGGGCATAATGCCCCCGGCCTTATTAGGGTTAACAGAAGTCAACATGCACATACTTTTATACATTTACTCAGCACAGAGAATATTTTGGAACAGTACTAGGCCTACTAGATCATATCATATTAAATATATTTTCGACTGATTCAACAGAAAACAAGAAATGACTGAGAAACATTGCAGCAATAACCAACTACAGTAGAAAGACATAGACATAACATAAGTAGCTTCTGGAATGAAAAATAGTTGCTCTAACGTTAATAATCATAATAACATTCGTATGAGAGGCAAAAGAGCGAAAGCAAATAAATTCATTCATTTAAAAAATAGTATAGTAAACAACATGGTTCGTAGCAAAAAGCTGAATTGCACATGTATACAGTATTATACAAGATTTAATTTTATTTGGCAGAAAACACATGATATCAAAATACAGAATTGAAAATAATTGTGGTGGGCCAGTAAATGCGTTGAAGATGACAAGTTCGAATATAAATAATAACACAGGAAGCTCGGAATTACAGTTGAAGTCCAATTTATTAAATATATATATCAATCGTTGCAAACGAAGAGTATTATTTGTATATAAACATTATAAATAAACTGCTTCTCTCAGAGGCTGGGCGGCCCTATTGATTGAAATTAACAGCACATCCTACTGAACATGGTAAAAGAATGAAATAAAACTAACCCCAAAATCACGCACATGGCCTTTAAGTACTCCGGCACCCGAAGAGGTTTAGATATCCCATGGTATACCCAGCCAACTAGGAGGACCCTTACTCCGCCAACCAATTACAAGACGGGATACATGCAATTACCCTTAGGTCAACCGACCAATTAAAAGAGAAGTTATACCTTTACTTAATTATAACCAATGACAAAGCATCATAGATACGAGTGATTTAAACTGGTCACCGACAAAAATGGGAGGAGTCTATCTCTTCGCGAGAATGTCGCGTCCCCGGCAAAACAGTCTATTGTCTATTAATGTGTTGTTGGAAATGAACACCTGTACATGTACATCTTGGTGCAGGAATTCATTTCCAACGTGCTTATCGAAATAAACACTTTAATCTAATTCAAGAATTCAAAACCAGGGGTTGTTTACCAGTTCCAGGCATACTATTGAAAACATAATTAATGTTATTTAGCTTTTAGGTGTATACCAAGTCAAACTAATAATTGTACCATTAATCAACCCAACCCGGCTTTTCTTATGGCTCTAGCGCCCCCTTTAGCCCAAATGAGCGTACTATTACATAATTAATTAATAGCAAATCACACACAAATACATGAACACTGGGTGCACCAGGTTTTGCTGCCATGCCTTGGGCAAAGTTAACCAAATAACTATAGTCCGCAGACCGCCCTCACTTATATACCAACCAGATGCAACCAGTGTTGCAGATTTATGTGACAAGGACAATCTAAGAGATACATGTACCACATTCAAATAATTAAAATGCGTCAAGACAAATTTCCCCAGATGTTGAATCACACGCCGGAGACTCACGGCCACACCAGCAAAAAGTGGCACAATACGATCATTGAGTTAACCTTTATTAGGGAAAATTTTGTATCCGGAGTGTGATTCAACCCTTAAAAAAAATATAGGCCTATGCATTTATTAAACATAATACATAAATGAAAAAAAACATGCAAAATGTGACAGTGATAATATTGCACAGATAAAGTAAATGCATATATACATGCAATTGAAGGAAAATTACGTGAGCGTTGAAAACACCGACTAAATTGAGGTTAAAATCACTGAATAAAGGTCATTCAATAATATATCGACCAAGTGAATAGTAAATGATTAAGTTCAGGTAAAATCTATGGAAAATATGTTTTAACAATTTATAAGTCAAAACTGTTGTGGCATGTTGGCAGGCCAGCCTACTATATAACTACAAAACTTTCTTCTAATAATTATATTGCACTGCTAAGCTAAATATCTGAGATATCATAATAGTATTGAAAATGTAAAGTAATGACTGAACCGAGAGGGAACTTCAAATATAATGGGCCTTTATAAGAGCATTCTACTTTACCACTAAAAGAAATATAAATGCATATCTAGATAAATACAATTAACTGGAATTAAATTAAAATTACGATAAATTACATAAATATATAAACCAATCATTGCAACCATGGAGACGTTTTTTTCTCTCAGTCATACCACCAATCCAACTTTATCATGTTTAAACCGACTTTGAAGAGATTCATCGAAATGTCACCAAAGCAAATGTCGCATCACGCGTTGATATTATGCGATGCTGGGTAACGGCTACAAGGGGGTGAATATCTTGGTTTGCGCGGGTAACGGGATTGTTGTAGGCTAGTGTCTCTTGCCAGCTACATTTAATAGAGAGAAAAAAAAGTAGAGTTTGAAATTTACATTCATTTAATTATCAACTTAATTGTCATGATAGGCAAAATATAAAAACAATAATGCGTGCAGTAAATATATTAAAATAAATAGAAGGGGCGAAAAACTAATGAGCAAAGCTTGTGTGTTGGGAACGCCATGAGCAAATAGAAAACACAACATTTGGGGATAAGTTTATTTAAATTACGAGATATATTTATTTCAATGAGTGAGAAATTGACTGCCGTGGTAACGTGGTTCATACTCCCAATCCAAGGACTAATGGTCGAATCCAAGCCCGGCACCAGGCTAATGTTCGTAAGCAAGTCATTAATTCATATTTTCCATTCTCAACCTATGTGAACCTGGTGATTCGGGGGATAATAATACAGTGCAGGGCCCTGAAGAGGAACAGCATTGATACTGATGAGGCTTCCCTGGATACATAAACATGATTATGAGGTTATCATTCTGAATCTCTAATTATTGCCTAAAAATCGTCTTAAATTGCCTCGTAAATGTCAGTCCCCCGTCGACATAAATGGTGAATCCATGTGACTCCTATTTTCACCGTAATACCAACTGCTATTTAGGTCACCATACAGCGCTCCAGGAAGTGGGCGGGGCTCATCATGCTGACGATTTGGGCGTGGCTCATCATGGTTACGATGTGGGCGGGGCTCATCATGGTTACGATGTTGGCGGGGCTCATCATGCTTACGATGTGGGCTGGGCTCATCATGATTACGATGTTGGGCGGGACTCATCATGGTTACGGTGTGGGCGGGGCTCATCACGATGTAGGCGGGGCTCATCATGGTTACGATGTTGGCGGGGCTCATCATGATTACGATGTGGGCGAAGATCATCATGGTTACGGTGTGGGCGGGGCTCGTCATGGTAACAATGTAGGCGGGGCTCATCATGGTTACGATGTGGGCGGGGCTCGTCATGGTTGCAATGTAGGCGGGGCTCATCATGGTTACGATGTTGGCGAAGCTGATCATGGTTACGGTGTGGGCGGGGCTCATCATGGTTACGATGTAGGCGGTGCTCATCATGGTTACGGTGTTGGCGGGGCTTATCACGCTTAGGATAAGGGTTGCTACCGACTTCGCGATCAACTGTCTTGACGCTCTTGACAAAAGTGTGGGTGTGGTGTCGAGGGAGATGATTCGGAGATCGAGAGTTGTAAGGATCTTTGTACGGTAGGCTTCTCTTTCTTCGCTCGACTGTATTCCAGATGATCATATAAAGGAGAACGGCTAGCAAAAGGACAACCCCAAGGCCGACGGACAAGGAGATGATGACACCCGGCTGAAGTCCTGGGAGCGCCGATGGCCCTGGAAGTGTTGGAATCGCTGGAATTGCTGTAAGAAAAATGATGCATACATGTAGATAAGATGTTTGAAATACTGGTGTACAGAGTTTTCACAAGATCGAAATGAAAAAGCTTGTCACGTTTCTCACCTTTCACTCATTGTTTAAAATAAATAAAAATGTAACTTAAACGGACCTATGTGACCGACAATGACAAATGCCACAAATAACTTTAAATTTAAATGTATGAAAATGTTGATCAAAACTGTTACTCCGGATTGCCAAGGTAGAGACAATGGATTCATCCATTTTTTAACAATTCCATCGTCCCTATTCATTAACGTCACAATTTACTTTGATAGAATTAGACTCAACATTTTCTGTTATTTTTATGCTTTTTCTATTCATGTGTAATCCTTTGTAATATTAGTCGATTTTTGCACTCTCGCAAACAATGTCTCCTGTTTATCTAAGCGTGAACACACACTACACAAAAATGGTACCAAATGATTTGGGATACAACACTCTTTCATAAGATATATAACACTGAGTTTAATGTTCATCGATGATTCTTTTAATAATTAGCAATTTTCTAGGTGTTAAACTTTTTTTTGACTCACACTGTATGGGCCTTCATTTTACAGGTATTTCAACAATTTTGTAAGGCAAATTGGGCCAATAATAAGAGAATTATAAATGTTTTGAATAAGAGATGACTGAAGCTACAAGATTATCAAATGGGTAATTTGGTCAGTGGATCGTGACGTAGTCCTATTTGTCGTTTGTGGTATACAAAAAATATGATTATTTTCTGTTTCTATCCTCAGAGTCTTCTCTCTCTCTCTTGGCGAATTACTCAAAATATATTAATGGTTGATATATTATCATATGTCCCCTAACTAGAAAAAAACACTCCTTAAGTTTTTTTTTTTTTTTTTTTTTTTTTTTTTTGGGGGGGGGGGGGGGGTAATTTTGTGTGTTGAAATAAATCACACTGACATTACCGATTCAACCAATTTGAAGTGTGAGTCAATATTGTAAGACTATAATTAGCCTATGCCGTACGTTAATGTACAGAAATAATTGTTTGACTGCTTTTGAATCATGACTCCCCCCTCTATAGGAGGGGTTCTTTTACTAAGTATATCCCTCTTCTGATTATTCTCTTGATTGGGGGTACGTGCTCCCTGTGTCTACGCCACATTACAAAAAGTGTCAGTGGTTAAAGAAAAAGTGTGCAAACGAAGTACTTCTTTCATAATATCTCTTTTTCAAAATAATAACAAGTACACTTTTACGATCCGAATTCTTTTGATTAGAAATACAGATATTCTTATCGTTTTCAAGATAAAGGACTGGGCTTCAAGTCTAATCGAATCCGAAAATAAAAGCCTGGTATAGACGCATTGACATACTCACCCTGTTTGAAGCACACTCTTCCAGGCCTGTTAGCATCAGGCGAATCGTCACCGTAACCGTCACGACAGCGACAGGTGTATGACCCCACTATATTCACGCAGTCGGCATCGATTGAGCAGTCGGTGTCCCAAGTCGTCGAACATTCGTTTACGTCTGGATAAAGCAAAAATATTGTAAAATGTTTTAGCCGTGACGTCATTTGCCTGACGTAGGACTGCGTTTAGTAGCGACTGGCGCAATCTTTGACGCACCATTATGAGAGTGACTACGTACATACATACACACATACACGCACAAATTGTTGCCGAATGAAATTTGCCTGCATTATTACTGGCGTATGGATAATTGCCATCACAGACCTGATAATTATGTCAGGACTACACTCATGCCAAATGTCCATTAGGCCCGATGCAGATGAGGCGTTATCTTACTTGCGCCATTAATTCAAGGACATGCGAGCATATTCATTCACAGAACAGGGACAAGTGCAATCTGTAGCAGCATACACTTTCCCTTGGCGCAGGGTGCAATGGCAAGTGCGCACGGTTTCGAAATTGGTCTGAAAAGCTTAAAGACCGTCAATACTATTGGGCCAGAAGGGATTAGACCACACAGCGAGGTCACTGACAGGTGGCTATCTCATTAACTCAGCTCTCAACTAACATAAGAAAAAGAGGATCATGGGGGACCAACAGGCACCGATTGGAGAAGTTTTCTATATAGAGGGAGCAAGTAGCTACAAGTAGGATAGTGGGGCTTTTATTGACGGTAGTGTACATGGAGCTTTACATAGACATGGTTGAAGATCCATACCTGTGCATTCTCGACCGGGAAGGACCCATGATGGTCCGGTGTCTGTAGTCCCCGGTTGGCAGGTGCATTCGTAGCTTCCGCCTGTGTTCATACACTGAGCGTACGGAGAGCAGTCATTACCGGCTCCATCCTCGCACTCGTTTGCATCTGAGGATAAAATGATGATGAATATTATTCCATAGCAAAATATGTTTAGCCATATTATATATAGGTAACTATATTTATTTATTTCGGTTTAAAAAGACATATAAATATACATAATATAAATTATTTTTTGAAAATAAGCAACGATAAAAGCCTTAACACATGAATTAACATAATTAACATAATATATATACTAAAAATTGGAATCGACTTTAAAAAGCAGTTATACAATGCCATTATTAAAATTTAACGTATACCAAATATATATATATATATATCGTCAAGAAAATTACATCTGAAGAGCGAAAAGCTAAGGGAGGCATATGAAACAACGAGATAGATAAAGAGAAGGAAAAAGAGAGGGAGAGAGAGAGAGATAGAGAGGGGGGACGAAAGAGAATGAAAGAGAGAGAGATCGAGGGGAAAATAAAGAGGAAGAGGGAGAGAGAGAGAGATACTCTTTTTGCTGTATCCCTCGGATGGTCATTAAAGACAAGTTTGCTTCTTCACATTTTTTTATTACTTGAATATCTGTTATGTGTAAACTGATGTATTGACATCGCAATTTGATTTGAAACTAATAAAAGTTATTTTCTTCCAGTGGAAAAAAAAAATGAAAGACAAGTTAGACTAACAGTTCATATCTAATAAATAAAAAAGAGTAATATCCTTTGCACAGGATACGCCACTTCCCTAGCGCAGGGACTGCATCATCGATTTGTATGCGCTTTATAAACGCACCAATTAAGACTTTTAGGTTAGTGTTACGGTTAGGTATTGCGTTGGGCCAGAGTTGAACTGGATAATTAAGTTAGTGTAGGATATTGAGATGGTGCAATTGCCGCAGGAGCAAAAGTCGTGTAACCGAAAAAAGGAAATGTTTTATTTATTTGAAGATATATGTATATGCTCACCTTGAACAACTGTTGCATTTGCCATCACCGTGTACGCAGTGCCACTCCTCCTTAATACGTTATCCTGCATGGGCAGTAGCAGCTACCACTGAAGCCATTGTAATGGTAGAAGAGTTATGGAACGAGTTCTTCTGGAAGATCAAGGCTAGGTCGACTACGATGTTCCCACTAGATATACTCCTGGTCACGACGTTTACAAGGGCGTCGTGAAGAGTTGGGTTGCTCCGTATGATCTGGCGAACCTGAGGGGCAAG